>PVJO010027068.1:0-20199 GCA_004026905.1 Hystrix cristata | reverse complement strand
AGTGAAAGACTCTTTTAGGAAGAGGTAGACGGCACTATTTACAACATTTAAACTCCTTTTATTTGATCTTCACGTATTTCCTTTCTAAATGAGCTTGTGACTTATAAGAAGGGGATTTAAAATTTTTATTTTTATAATAAGAGAAGCCATATTAAACTTACAGCAATTCAGTGAAGAAAATCACAGAGAAAAAGGAAAATAACCTGTAGTTCCATCATCTGGAGGTCACCACTAATAACATGGAAGTGTAGCCATTTAGTCTTTTCTCTGTTCAAGCATCTGCACATTAATCTTTGTTAATATTTTATTATTGTTTAAATTTCCTTCTGCCAGGTCATTGAGGAAATCTAGTCTGCCATAATTCAGGAAACAGAAGGCTGTTTTTTGTCTTAATACTAATGTAATCATTTTGTTTTTCTAAAAATCTTGCATTTTCAAAATATAATATTAGAATATAGCATGAGGTATACATTATTATATATGCTTAAGCAATACTAGTTCTCAACTGAAAGTATAGCTCAGAATTAAACCTATTAAACCAAAACTTCTGATGTGGAATACCTATATATTTTTTTAAGTACTCTAGGTGAATTTGATACCTGCCCCTAGTTTTAGGACTCCCAGTCCATACCATCATTTTATAACGGCTGCATGACATTCTATAATGAACCATAAGCTAGAATCTGTTTAATTGATCTATTGTGGGAATTTAAATTGTTTCCAGATTACCACTGTTTTTAACAGTGCTTCAGTAAATATCCTACTAAATCTTTGCAGATATCCATGATGTTTTACTTAAGACAATTTTTTTGTTTGTTTGTTTGTTTTTTGTTTTTAGACAGGTTTTCACTCTGTAATTCAGGCTGGCCTTGATTTCACCATGTTGCCCAGGCTGGCCTTGAACTCACGGTGATCCTCCTGCCTCAGCCTCCAAGTGCTGGGATTATAGACGTATGCCACCATGCCTGGCTTCTTAGGATAAATATTTAAAAATAGAAATGCACGTTGCATTTTTGTCTTATTATTGCTTCATTATTTGCATTTCTTTGATTACTAGTGAGGTTAAACATTTTTATAATAGATATATATAAATAGAGAGAGAGAGATAGAAAGATACAGGTACATGATAACTTACTTCTTCATGCCCTTTGTCCAGTTTTTTCTTTTGAGTACATTCTTTTTTCTTATTTATAGATTGATGCTTTTATTAATATATACGTTGCAAACATTTTTCTCATTTTGTCATTTGTCTGTTTTGTTATGGTGTTTAGTACTACGAACAGTTGTTAACTTTTCATGAAGTCAGTCCTATCAGATTTTTCTTTCCCTGTTGTACTTGTCTATGTTTAGAAAGGCTTTTGGAGAAGCTCTTCTGCCTTCACCTTCACCCTGTTCAGAATGTTGCTAAATACTTAACTCAGATGTGTAGAAATAAATTGAGCACTGGTGGTTCCCAGCTCTCCTTTTCTTCTGGATTACTGTTAGAAAATAGGTTGGTTTTAATTTAAGCTTAGTCTCCCGGCAAAGGGGGATCATGTGATGATTAGTGGTATTTGTGTAATGCTTTGGTCCCTTCCTTTAGGGCAGCAATTTATCTACCTTTATGTCAGTTAGATTATTTTGTCCCCATTGAGACGCAGGAGGGACTTAAATCCTAAGAAATAGCTGTATGGAACCTTTTCCCTTACAATGTTCCACTGTTATTATCTTAAGTGAAAAAAGTCAACAGAAAATACTTTTTACCTGTGAAAAACAAAAATGTTACATATATATGAAAAGAAGTCTCCAAATCTGTCAAATCAAAAAGATTTTATCAAAAAAGTAATGTTGTAAGAAAAAAATAAAGCAAGAGAAAATAGAATGCTACAATAGACTTCTGTAGGTTACTAAATAAATTAAATCTTTTCCAGAGTGTGGAGTAAAACATGAAAAATGAGAATATAAAATTTCTAGTTAGATGCTCATTAATTATGCAATCATAGGACTTCATGTACCAAAAACACACATACTGTTTCTTGAAATTTTTCAAAATTATCAACTAATAGGTGATTTTCTCTAATTAGGCCAGGCTGTTCATTCTTTTTCTATTTAGTACAATCTGTACCATTAAGCTTTTCTTTCATGCTCTTATTTTTACTTTAAAAAGTTACCATAATCCAAAAGAAAAATGATTGCTGTACTCAAGCCTTTTACACAGTCTTGCTGCGTTAATAACGTGTCATTACTACAGAATTTAGAAGAACCTGAAACATATACCCTGCTTGATACTAAATTACATAAGCAAATGTTCTCCTGAATAAATGTCCATTGACATTTCTGAAATAAAAGGTTATTTCTCAAAGTTTCCACATATGACACATTTCACTTCAGCTAAAGCTATAGAAAGCATTTCCATCATCATGAAAAATATTTTTGAGTACCTGAGGATGGCACCTTGTTAGAGTTAGAACGTGCTGGTATAGATAGCTCACAGTATTTTCCTCTTTGTCATTGCAGATGGCAGAATCAGTAACTGATCAGACCCTAGATCAGAGAATTGAACCATTGCAGATGAGACATTTTAACTTGATGTAATTTTGGCCAAGATAAGTTTTGCTAAAAGAAATTATGCTTGTTTCTTTCTCCTCAGTTTAGAACTTGTAATTGAGCATGATAGCCTATTAAATGAAATTTACATGGAAAAGCTTTGAAAACTATAAGTCATATGCTAATCCAAAATGTGTGAGTAATATTATTCTTAAAATACAGATATTTGCCTAGTAATTCTGGGCTTCCAAATACTTCTCACAAATAATTCAGCAGTAGCATGAGACCAGGCATTAAACTAGGCCTTGGTGCTGAAATAAATACATACATTTTACGATGGTAAAGAATTAATTTAGTGTACTAGTGGCAAGAGAGGAATTGAAAGAGCAGAGATACTATTGATTTGTAAATATATATTCTTTAGTTTCCAAACACTGAGATGGAATATATCCTTTTTCACAAAATTTCAAATTTCTGCAAAATTCAGAGTCAACTCTCACATATTAAAATTCCAATAAGATACATACATCTGGAGTAGTCTGCCTAACCCACAATGAACTATCCAAATTAGACCTTGCGAAGAGAGCACGTTTCCTGTTGGAATCGTCTTGGCCGTGACAGCAGTTCCCACAGCTATAGGCACTTCCCACCCACTTTTCATGGTGAGCAGCAGAGCACTTTTTAAGAGTGACTCACAGAGCAAGGCCAGTGGCCTCCGAGACAACCAGTCCAAGAGGACAAGGCACCTCTAGCTGACATGCAGGGCAGTTGTGTCATTGAACAAAACGATGCTGAGGGATGAGTGCTGATGGTCTCAAGAGCCCAGTCCTTTCTGTCATTGAGCTACAACAAGTTCCTTCTCTTTCAGGCAGCTGTCGTACCCCCTTTGGGGCAAAGGAAGCCCTTGAAGAGTGGTGGCTGTATGCTAAGCCCTCCCCTAGGAACAACCACAAAGGGTAATACTCAGGGTCCCCTTCAGAATGTCCCTCAGAACACACCTGATGGTGGGCGGCACCAGGCCCTGGGTGCTGAGCTCTTTCAACAGGCTGGCAGGGATAAGAAACTGGGAACCACCAGCCAGAAAGCAGAACCTGCTTGCATGGGACATTTCCACAACCGCCACGTCTTTCAACAACAGCTGATTGAGAAACAGAAGAAGAAACTTCAGGAGCAGCAGAAAACCATTCTGGAGCTGAAGGAATACCAGCGGCTGGCAGAGGCTCAGTGGGCAGCTGAGCATGCCACGGTACTCACAGATGCGCAGAGGCGCCTTTGGACAAATCCAAGTGGGGCAGAGGGACCAAGAGGAACCTGCCAGGTGCTTCTCAGGTATGTCTGTTGTCTCGGAATGCTCTTTGGATTTGTCTTAGAGGCCTTTGTTTCTGCATATTAGGGATCAATACATTCCCAACCCATTTTTACATTTCTTTTGAAACAAGGTCTGACTGACTTGCCTAAGTGAGACTCAAAGTTGTGATCTTCCTTCACAATTCAGTATCCTTCAGTGCTGGGATTATAAGGATGCGCCACTGTGCTGGGTTGTTATCGAGGTTTTCACTTTCAGATAGAGAGGCTTCTGAATGTCTATGCCCTGCTTTTAAACTCCATGATCTTTGCTTTTCTTTTATTGTGCACTCTTAAAGCAAAGAAGTCTCATATACTGTGACTCGTACGTGACAGAAATAGGTACTCAAGGCAAGTGGCTGCTGTAAGGATGCGATTATACGGTTAGCATTTAGGTCATGGTTGCCTTTGTCAGAAGAGCTTTGTAACTATACAGCAGAAGAGAAAGGTACTTGATCCATCTAGACTTCTGATTGTGTTTAATGCTAAGAAGCCTGGACTGACAACAGCAGGTGTATGTGGAGCAACCCCTGAGTCAGCTAATTACCTAGCTTAAACTTTTGTTGTTTCAGGGAGAACTAAACATTAAACATCTTTAAGCCTGAAATTAAGAGTCCAAATTTGTCAGAAAATCATTTCGAATGGTTTCAGACATACTCACTAGGCGTGATAAATGACAGGATAAGAACTCAGGGTGCCTATTGATTTAAAGCACTTGGAGTTAGAATACTCAACTTTCATTATAGACTCAAAGCCAATCGTGCAGCCAGACCTTGTTATATCAGTTTATCAGCTGAGTATAATAATACACAGTCATCTCAGAGGAAGGATTAACTAAAGTTTAATTAATAAAAGAATTTGAATTCCTTATGTGAAAAGGCTTTGAAGGAAACTGATTGGTCTGAATATTTTTCTTGTTTGTTTTTTTTTTTTCCTTTATTCTCTCCTAGTTCTTCTGTTACTTCTCCTAGGACTGAAAGCAGTAGAAGCAACTCCCAAAATTCACTCTCTGGACCCAGAAGGAAGCCAAAGCAGCTGACAGAACCCCATCCCATACTGAAAGGCAGGGCTATTTAGATGATGTTTGTCTTCTCTCTAACAGTAGAATATGGCTGGGACTGAGTCCTGCCAACTCTTGGGTTTTGAGACTTAGGTAGACATGGGAAGAAGAGCGTGCACCAGAGAACCCCACACCTTTATTTCCTGTCTCTTTTATGAGCCTTTCTGGCCTTCCCACCTAACATACACACACACACACACACACACACACACACACACACCCCACTCACAAATTGTTGAAAGGTGTGTTATTTTACTGTAATGTGACACTTGCATTGGGAAAATGATACAAAGAAGAAAAATGCAAGTAACCACTGATACTACACACTGATGTTACTGTACTTTGTTAATGCTAAAATAATGATCCATTTATGCAGTCTAAGTTAGGTTATTATATCATTTTATACTAAGCTATGCCTTGATGCTAAGATTTTAGTAATGAAATATATAAACCAGCTCTCTTAATTTAGTAACATTTGATGCACATGGAAGCCCTTATTTTAAACCTAAAATACGCTCTGAGAATAAGAGCATTCCTAAGAAACCACATAGTGAATCTGCTAATCGTTTTCATCCTGTACTTAGTCACTTGTACATGTTTATAAGGTGGTCAGCACTTTGACAATTACATCGTGGCTTGTAAATTTGACATCTTATGGAAATACTACTGCCTGAACAAGAAGCGGTGTTGTCTGAAGGACACTGGGCCTGCCGGCAGTTCCTATTAAAGAGGGAACCGGCAGCCTGTGTTGATCGCCTCCCAGGACAGTAGCTTGTGCTGTCTTTGTCCACCGCTACCACTGGTCAGGAAGTGCCCAGAAAATGCTCCACAATAAGTGTTTAAAAATTATTGTTTGAGCAAGGAGTTAGCTATTTTAGAATCCCAGTCTACTTTTCAAGTAGTCCTTAACAATTGTCTCTGGAAAAGACGAGCAAGGGCATATTACCAGAGACTGCGCCGCAGGGCTCTCCCGCGTCAATCCTCTAGTCTATTTCTGCTTCTCAAGGACAGTCACACTCCCGCCATCGGTGGCACCACCACTGTTCTTTATAGCAAAACAGACACTTAGTGTCTATAAGAAATAACTCGATAAGTTTTTGTTTATTATTTCTTAAAATTTGGGCTTAAATTCTCTTCTCTTGACATGGCGCAAGGAGCTGAAAGTAAGTGTTGGCTGGCTCAGCCGAGCAGAACTTGGTACTCCTCCCGCCATGCCCCCTTCCTGTGAAAGCCCGACTGATTCCAGAGTCATATTATCAGACCATCTTGCACATTTGTTTCTTTTGGATCGATATTTAATAGACTGTCAAGAACAGGAGTCTGACACTCAAATTCATTCCGATGCCAGTTCTTCAAATGCCTGGTACAGTTCCATTTCCTGCCCATCTGGATATCCAGGTCTTAAAACTAGATTAAAATATATTCATCGTGACCCCAAACTTTAGTTTGTTTGTTGTAGTTGGATATACAGACACATGACAGTGACTTGAGAAAAATTGACAAGCTCACTTTAAAATGGTTATAAGGAATGATTCTATTTTCAAAGTGTTTGTTAGATGTAGTGAAAGTTTTCTGTATTTGTGAAAGGTATAATTAAATTGAAATTTTCATTTCTGAGTTTCATATAATAAGTCTGTCATTCAACTGTGTTGTCTTATTTAAACTAATTAAAGTTTTTCTAATAAAAATTTAAACAAAAAATCTACAAATTATTCATCATCACTGCAGATGAGATTGTAGGTCTTTAACCGATAGAGTGTGTATCTTTTTTTTAAAAAAAAAAAAAAAAACACAATTTACAGGAAAACCTTGTCAGTAACCCTAAGTGTTGCAATGACATTTCTTCTGCAGTCTTCCCCATATATCTTATATAGGAACTCTGTTACTATTTTTTTAGCCATGGAAGAGAGAGCAGTTCAACGAGCTGAACGTAGGCGAATCTTGGCAGAAAAAAAGAAAAAACAAGAAGAGGAGAAATTGGTAATAAATTCAGTATGCGAACAGAGGCAAGAAAAAGGATTTGTCTAGATCTTTCTTTTTAAAAAATGAAATCTTTCCTGTTTAAGCCTCCTGAGGCAGCCATGTTAGATCAACTTTGGAAATGGCTTGCGGTCTACTCCCCAGAATTCTGTGACAGTTTCAAAAAAAATCAGGGGGAAAAACAATCAACATTATTAGTATAGAAAGAAGGAAACGTTAGAGAAGTTAATGCGACCTAAAAAATTGGAAGGCTCACAATCAAATTAGAGGGTTATATAGGTAAATAAGTGACTTACTGAGTTTACTAAGGAGCATAGTTACCTTCCAAAGTTGCCCTAGACTTTCAGAAGTAAAATCTGCACCTACCAGGAAAAAATTAACAGTTTTAGCAGTTCGAGGGGAAGAGTTGGTGAAATTAAAGCAAACAAATTTTCTACACTGAATTAGTATTTCATAAGTGAAAGGAAGAACTAAAAAATGAACATTTTCTGATGGAAATGTGATGCTCTTATTCATGCTCAGTCTGAGTCTTTCCTTCCCAACTAAGAAAAGAAACTTTTGGCTTTTGTTTTGTTTTGTTTTGTCTTACTCTGTAGTTTTGGCTTGCTGTGAACTCACTATGTAGCCCAGGCTGGCTTCGCATTCATGGCGATCCTCCTGCCTCGCCCTCTTGAGTGCTCGTGTTACAGGCTGCATCACCACACCTGGCAGGAGGAACTTTCAAATTACACAGCTGATCACATATTAGTTGGGTTTTCTACTTTCATCACACACACAGTGCAGACTCGCTCCTAACAGGGCAGGCATTCTGATAGATTCTCGATGTGCCTCAGTGCAAAAGATCTTACACCATGAAGATTGAGGATTCTGATTATTTTGCATTCTTAACTAGGCCCAGTTAAAGGCCCAAGAAGAAGAACAGCAGAAGAGAGAGGAAGAAGAAAAGGAGGCTCAGCTTGAGAAAAGACGGGAGGAGAGGAGGTTGAAGAGAATGGTTAGTAATGTCTGTGGCCAGTCACCTGTGAAGCCTACTGTGTGTGATCATGTCGCCCTGTCTGCCTTTCCCACCCAAGAACTTCTGTCTCGAATAGGCTTCTCTCACCTCTACCTCTTTTCTCTGTCTTACTTAGTGAAGACCTACACATTCTTCAGCTCTGAGCTCAAACATGACCGCTCCACATTAGCCTTCCCTGCCTGCCCACGCTTCCTCCCTCAGAGTCAGGTTCAGTCACTCTTCCCGTATCGTGCCGTCAGAGCACTGCTCACGCTGGCGATGATGTGTCTGTTTTGTGGCTGTTCCATTCATTTCTTCGTCTCTGTGAGAGTAAAGGGAGCAGTCTGGTGCGGCTCACTGTTGTACTGGCTAACAGTGTGCCTGTAATATAGCAGGCACGCAGCACATACACACTGAACAGTAAATATATGAGTGAACAAGTGGACAAAAACACACACACAGAAGAAATAAGAGGCAAAGAGCTTTCTTTCAGTTTTTTCCCCATTCTAGTTGGGAAGATAAATTCTAAAAATCCACACCTGTCATAGACAACAGAGTAGAGTATTTGCTGTCATGTGCTGCACTGAACAGAAGAGACTGAGAAGTAATGGAAGGCAAGATCCAGGAAAATTTTGGAGAAATGAGAGATGTTTTCTTCCTTTTCTAAGACCATTTAAGGAATCTCTAAAAACACTTATTTCTTCCCTTAAAAACTATGGTGGGAGAAGCCAGGTGTGGTGCACACCTCTAATCCCAGCATTTAACAGGCTGAGGCAGGAGGATCCCTCTGAGTTATAGGATGACCTGGGCTACATTGTGAGTTCCAGGCCAACCTGAACTACGTAGTGAGACCCTGTCTCAAAAAATCCCCAAAAAACCAAACCAAACCAAGCCAAACAATAACAAACTATTCTGAGGGGTTCCTCAACAGCATTTTTCCAACACACGTTCTTGGTTCTTGTAATCCTAGAGGTTCCTGAGATGGCTGAGATGTTTTGAGAAAGTATAAGTTTTGTGGTTAAACAGTTTTAGAAAATGCTGGTTAAGATACAGTTTAAAGTTTCTTTGTTAGTTGACGCCTCAGAACCTTTAACATCCTGCCAGATATTATAGTCTCCAGGAGAGGAGCAATGTGCTAAATGGTGACATACATCTGACTATAGGACACTTTTTTTAATAAAGCACCCAGTAACATGTCACAGAACAAGTTGGGGTCATACTACTATAAAGCAGTGAGATCATTTTTAAAATATACAATATAATTTCCTTCTTGTATCTGTTCACTATACAAAATTTGAGAAATACAAGAAAGATAGAAAAAAATTTCTGAGCTCAGCGTTAAGAGTTAGCTCCCCTTAATATCTTAGTGTCAGTATTGTGACCTTATCTCTCGCTGAATAGGTTGATAATTATGTCTATGTAAGTATATATCATTTTTAAGCTTTTTTTAAATGTAAGTTTCTCTCATGAGTCATTCGGATTGACTTGTCATTCACATTTTGTCAAGGCATTTTAATATGTAAGTAGAAAGTCATATTTTAAAAAGTAAACTTTATTTTGGAATAATTGAGATTTACAGAAAAATTGTAAAGGCAGAACAGAGAGTTTCCACATACTCCTTATTTGATTTGCCTCCCCAAATCTTACTGTCTTATGTTACCAAGATGAATTTATGAAAACCAAGAAATCAGCATTAATGCCCTACTATTAGCTAGAGACATTATTTGGATTTCACCAGTTTTCCCATTAATTTTCAAGATCTAATCCAGTGCTATATCCCATATAGCTATCATATTTCCTTAATATCTTCCTGTCTGTGACAGCTTCTCAATCTTTCCTTATTTGTTATGACTTTTTTGAAGATTTTGACAATTTGGAGGATTGCTGGTCGGGTACTCTGTAAAATGTCCCTTGATCAATGTTTGTCTGTTTTTCTAATAATTATTCTAAGATAGTGTTGTGTCCATGGAAGAATGACAGCATGGTGACCCACCATCCTACTCATATCACAGCAGAGGATGCATGATGCCCTGATGCCTCCTCGCTGGTGATGTTACCCTGATGACTTGGGTTGGGCAGTGCTTGGCACGTCTTTCCACTGCGAAGTTACTATTTTCCCTTTGCGTGCTCTACCCTTTGGGAGCAATTCATTAAGTCCAGGGCATTCTCCAGGTAGGAAAGAGGGAAAGCGAAGCTCTATGCCCTAAGGTAGGAATATCTACATATATTATCTAGAATTCTTCTGTGAGGAAGGTTTGTTTTCCTACTTCTATTTATTTATAAGTATGGATTCACATATATTTACTTTATATTTTGAGTGATAAGAATACTCTTAATTATTTTGTTGCTCATATCATTCTGACTTTTGCTAGCTTTGGGAGCTCTTTTAGGTTGACTCCTATGTTCGTGTGACATGCCTGCATCCTTCCGTATTGATTGAGCACCTTACTTTCTGGTGCTATTAATTTTTTATTTTTGCTAGAATCAGCCATTTCTCCAGGATGCCTAGTTCTAAACAGAGTTTGGAAAGCAAGAACTGGGCACCAGTTGCCCTAATTGCTACTAAGGGTGTCACAGATTCTAGGACCTTGACAGGTTCAAGTAGGTAATTTACAAATACACACATACATGCCAAACCATCTATACACACCTAACCATAACCATTTATCTACCCATATATGGATATGGGTATGGATATGGATATGCATAGCTTTATAGGAGCTATGGAAAGCTAAATATGAGCTCATACTGATATCTCCACCTGTAATCCAGCACTAGAGGGTTTATTCTACCCTTCCCTTGTTTATTTTTTTGTTTGTTTTGTTTTGTTTGGGGAGGCGTGCTGGGGATTGAACTCAGGGCTTTGCACTTACTAGGCAAACGCTCTACCACTGACCTACGTCCTCAACTCCCCTTCTTGTTTGTTTGTAAATTCTTCCTCTGACCATGTGAAACCTGGCTCCCACAGTCCACCACCTATTTACTTATTAATTAAATTCCAATATAGATCTAAAGCAGTTTCAGAACTGCTAACCCACATCTGTAGGAGAAAAAATGTACTGAGTAGAGTTTAGTATTTATATTCCATTTTAACTTCACAGTTTTAACTTTACAGTTTCCATTAGAACTCAGTTTTCCAAAGTTACTAAGGTCACCTCCTATTTTGCTCTGTCTTCTTGAGTGAAGTTATATAATTTGTTTTTATATAATCATATTCATTTGCCATAGAGTACATTGCATTTCAGAATCCATGACATCCTGCTTGATTTTGTGTGTTTCTTTGCCTGAATTAAACTCCACCCTAAGTGATGTACAGTGCTATCCAGAGTTATGTATCTGCCATCCAGTATATTGTACAAAGCAGTGCCTTCAAGTGAAAAGTTCCCCTGTAACTCCCTCCTGCAATGAATCATTTTCCTCAGCCTCTAACCCCTAGTAAACACTGATTTATTTTCCCTGTATTTTTTTAAGCTTTCCCAGAATGTCATATGAATGGATTCATACAAAATGGCTTCTTTTACTTAGTAAAATGCATTTGTGATTGATCCATGTTGTTACATAAATTAAAGTTGCCACTCTTTTTATTGCCAAATAGTATTCCAATTGAATTTCATGCCAGAATTATCTATTCCTCTGTCGATATTGTATCCGGTTTATAGCAATTACTAATACAACTGCTAGAAACATCACATACTACATGATTGGTAGGTAGCGTGCTAAGTTTATGTTTAACTTTATAGATAACTGCCAAATTCTCTTCCAAAGGGTCTGTACCATTTTTTATTCTCACAAACCATGAATGAAAGTGACTTTGTTTCATATCCTTCATCAGCATTTGTTACCGTCAGGGTTTGGGAGTTTTGTACATTCTGGCTGTGGTTGTGATATCTCATTGTAGCGTTAACTTGCATTTCCCTAGCAACATGTGATATGAAGCATCTTTTCATATGTTTACTTGTCTTTTATGTATCTTCTATGGTGAAGTGCCTATTCATATCCTTTGCCTATTTTTAATTGAGTTGTTTACTTATTTTTGGGTTTTAAGAGTTCTTTATATTTTCTAGACCAAGGCCTGTATTAATACATAATTTATAAATATTTTCTCCCAGTCTGTAGCTTTTTATTGTGATTCACTTAACAGTGTCTCACACAGGAAGGTTTTTAATTTTGATAAAGTCCAGTTTATCAATTTTTACTTCCATGGATAGTATTTTTTTGTTGTTGTATCCAAAAACTAATCACCAAACCCAAGGTCAGCCAGATTTTCTATTATATTTTCTTGATGAAGTTTTATAGTTTACACTTCACATTTCGGTATGTAGTTTATGAGCTAATTCTTTTTTAAGGCATGAAGTATGTGTCAAGTTCATTTTTTTAATATAGACAGCCCGTTTTTCCAGTATCATTTGTTAGAAACTATCTTTTCTGCATTGAATTAGTGTTATACTTTGGTCAAAAATTAGGTGTATGAATCAATACTTTATTTGTATGAGTCTATTTCTGGGCTGTCTACCGTATTCTATTGATCTTATGTCCATCCCTTCGCCAGCACTAAAATGTCTTTGATTGCTGTGGGTTTATAGCCAATGCCAATTCTCCCACTCTTCTTTTTGAGACTGTTTTGGTTATTCTGTTTCTTCGCTTTTCTGTATACATTTTAGGTGAATGTTGTTGAAATGTACCAAGATTTTCATTGGTGTTGCATTGAATCTATAAATCAAATTAGGAAGAATTGAAAACTTAATAATGTTGAGTCTTTAATTCAAGAACACAATATATCTATCTACTTATTTATTGTACATCTTGATTGAGATATAATTGGCAAATTAAAATTGTGCTTATTTAAGTTTTACAGCATGAAATTTTAATATACATGTATCCTGTGGAATAATTACACCATGTTAATTAACATATCCATCACTTCACATAGTTATGTGTGTGGGGAGAATAGTTAAGATTTATTCTCTTAGAATAAATTTCAAGTATGCTGTACGAATTCTTTTTTGAGATGGAGTCTCTGTGTATTTCAGGCTCGTCTTGAACTCACTCTGTAGCCCCAGCTGGCCTCAAAATTATAGTGATCCTCCTGCCTCAGCCTCCCAATTGCTGGGATTATAGGCATACACCACCACACTCCACTACATTGTTCATTAGGTCTTTAGGATTTAGCATTTTATAACTGAAAGTTTTCACCCTTTGACTAATACCTCCCCATTTCCCCCACCCTGCAACCTCTGGCAACCACCTTTATATTCTCCATTTCTATAAGTTTGAATTTTACATCCCACATATGAGTGAGATCACTTGTCTTTCTGTGTCTGACTTACTTTATTAGCATAATGCCTCACAGATTTATCTGTTTTTTGCAAGTGGCAAGATTTCCCTTTTAAAGTCTGGATAAAATTCCTCTGTCTCTATTTGCGTGTGTAGATATACTATATTTTCTTTATCAATTTACCTGATTCATCTACCAATAGACTCTTAGATTGCTTCCATATCTTGGCTGTTATGAATAATGCTGCAATGAATATAGAGTGCAGATATCTTTTCGAGATAATGATTTTCTTTCCTTTGAATTTATACCAAGATATGACATTGCTGGATTATATGATAGTTCTGTTTCTAATATTTTGTCAAACCTCTATGCCGTTTCCATTTATTTTTGTTTCTGCTGCCAGGGTGATTGGTGCTCTATCTGAAACATTGTTGTCAAGAGCAATGTTATGGAGCTTTCCCCATATGTTTTTTCTAGAATTTTAACATCTCAGGTCTTACATTTAAGTCTTTAATCAATTTTGAGTTGATTTTTGTTTTTATGAATGATGTAAGAGAATGCAATTTCATTTTTTTTGTGTTGTGAATATCCAGTTTTCTCAGCACCATTTATTAAAACACTATCTTTTCCCCATCGTGTTTTCTTGGTATCTTGTTTTGTTTTGTTTTGAGACAGGGTCTCCCCGTGTAAACCAGGCTAGATTTAAACTTGCTTTGTAGCCCAGGTAAGCCTTTAACTCATGCTCTTCCTGCTTCAGCCTCCCAAGTGCTGGGATTAGAGGGGTTGGCCCCATGCCCAGCCATATTTTTTTTTATTCATTGTTGAAGATTAATTGACCACGTATGACTGAGTTTATGTCTTTGGCTTGTATTTTGTTCTACTGGTCTATGTGTCTTTTTTTTTATGCTGGTACCATGCTGTTTTGATTACTATAGGTTTCTAATATAATGAGGAAATTTGAAATCAGGAAATGTGATGCCTCCAACTTTGCTCTTTTTACTCAAGCTGTGTTAGTTACACAGGGTCTTTTGTAGTATTTTAGAGCATTTTAGTATTATTTGGTTTCTGTGGGAAGTGATAGGGATTGCATTGAATCTGTAAATAACTTCGTGTGGTATGAACATTCTGACAATGTTGATTCTTTAATCCATGAACACAGCATGTCCTTCCATTTATTTGTGTCTTCTTCAGTTTCTTGCATCAATACTTTATAGTTTCAGTGTTTGGATCTTTTATCTCCTTGGTCAAATTTACCCCTAAATCGTATCTTCTTATTTGAATCTGTTGTAAATGAGACTATATTTTTAATTTCTCTTTTAATCGTGTGTTTTTGATATATAGAAATTTAACTGTATTTTGTATGTTTATTTTGTATTCTGCAACTTTTCCAAGTTTGTTTATTCTAGCTGATTTTCGGTGGACTGTTTAGAATTTTCTACTTGTAAAATTCATGTTATCTCAAACAGAAATGTTACTTCAATGTTACTTCACCCTTTATGATTTTAATGCCTCCTCTCTCTTCTTCTTGCCTAATTTCTCTGATAAAACGGTTGTACTTTGTTGAATAGAAGTAGCAAGAGCGAGAATCTTTGTCTTGTTCCTAATCTTAGAGGAAAAGATTTCAGCTTTTTAATCTTTGAGCGTGGTATTTGCTGTGGGCTTTTCATATATGGCCTTTATTGTGTTGAAGTATATTCCTTCTCTACCTAACTTATTGAGAGTTTTTTATCAAGAAAGGATGTTGAATTTTGTCAAATAATTTTCCACTATTGAGACGATCACCTGATTTTTATCCTTTAACATGTTAATGTGCTGTATTACATTTATTGATTTGTATGTGTTGAATCTCTTTACATTCTGGGGATAAATCCCACTTGATCATGGTGTATAATCCTTTCAATATACTCTGGAATTTGGCTTGCTACTGTTTTGTAGAAGATTTGTGTATCTGTGTTCAGCAGGGATCTTGGCCTTTCGTTTTATTTTCTTGCAGCATACTTGTCTGGCTTTGGTATCAGTGTAACGCTGGCTTTGTAAAAAGAATTTGGAAGTGTACCTTCCAATTCAGTTTTTTGGAGGAGTTTGAGAAGAATTGATATTAATGATTAAATGTTTGATAGAATTCAACATTGATGCCATCAGGTCCTGGGCTTTCTTTGGGAGATTTTTGTCTAATTACTGATTCAATCTCCTTGTTTGTTATTGGTCTGGTTTTTTGGCTAGTAAACTCGGTGGCTTTTCTTCCCTGTCCAAGCCTCTCCCAGCCACTCCACCAGCCATGCCAATCATCCAGTAGTCTCAGGGAGGGAAGACAGAATCGAACCTGCAGGCCAGCATCACGGCCGGGTGCTCTCACTTTTCTCCCAGACAGAAATCACAGGCCTCAGAGTCTCTCTTGACACTCAGCTGTACCACCTTGGGAGGTATCATCCAGTCAGAGTGAAACTGTTCTGACCTTCTCATGCATCCCGAGATGTGCTGAAACTTCTCTGCAGGACTCCCAGACTCCTGTGGAGATTCTCTGAGCTGGAGGGAATTGTTACAGTCGATGCCTCTATGGCCGTGTTTGGTATTAAGCTCCAATCCCACCATTTTGCTGATATCCTCTATTTATTTATCTCTTTGATTTGTTTTGTCAATGTTTTTATAGTTTTCCACAGATTTCACATATATTTTATACATGTACCTCTGCCCACTTCATTTTGGATACTATTTTAATTTCATATTCCTTTTATTCATTGCTAATATGTAGGAATAGAATTCATTTTCATATGTTGACCATATCCTGCAACCTTACTAAACGAGTTCCAGGATTTTTTTTTAGATGATTTGGAATTATCTAACAATAAACACATTTTTAGTTTTTCTTTTACAATCTCTTTTCTTGCTCTTGCCTTACTCAGCTAGCTAAGACTTCCTATGAGATCGAATAAGAGTGTTAAAACAGGGAATCCTCGCCTTGTTTCAGATCTTAGGGAGAAAGCATACAGTCTCTCATCATTAAGTATGATGGTGACTATTGGTTTTTGATGGATACTTTTTATTAGATTAAGGAAATTTCTGTTTATTCTTAGATTAATGATAGTGTTTATTACAAATTTCATTGAAAACTTTTTCTTTATTGATAGGATCATAGTGTTTTCTCCATTCATCTATTAATATGGTAAATTACATTGATTAGTTTAAGTTTTATTTTTATTAGGACATGTTCCTAGTACAGAAACACCACATCCCTCATGAAGAGTTGGTACAAGTATGTAACACGTCTTAATTCTTTTTCATCCCTTTCCCCTCTTCTTCCTCCTCTCTTTAGCTCTTAGTCCTCTTGATTTGCTTTCTTTTTTTTTCTTTTTTTATGTTCATTTTGGTTTTTTGAGACAGGGTCTTACTGTGTGGTTCAGGCTGGCCTTGAACTCAAAGCGGTCCTCGTGCCTCAGCCTCCCGAGTGCTGGGGTTACAGGCGTGCCCACCACGCCCAGCTTCACTTTGATTTTCTCGTGCAGGATCAGTCTGACCTTCCTAAATTGAACCCCGCTTGGTCATGATGTGTTATCTTTTTATACATTACTGAATTGATTTGCCAATATTTTGTTACGAGTGTTGTATCTGTGCTCGTAAGAGATCTCTATCTGTAGTTTCTCCTATTGTCTTTGGATAATGTCAGCCTCCAAAAATAAATCGAGAGTGTTCTCTCTTCTATTTTCTGCTCTAAGACAATACATAAAGTTGGTCTTATTTCTTCCTTAAATGTTGGTAGAATTAACTGGCGAAGCTATCTGGGTCTGAAGTTTTCCTTTTTGGGAGATTTTTAAAGACGTATTTTATGTCTTTAAGACATACAAGTCCGTGTGGGTTTTCTCCTCTTTCTTCTTCTGGTTAGTGTATGTATTTCAAGTAACCGTAACATTTGACCTAAGTTTTATGTTTCTTGAAATAGAATTCATAGTATTCTTTCATGACCCTTTAATGCCTGTGAGAGCACCATGACATTCCCTCTCGGAGTTCTGACACAAAAAACCCTCAAAATTGTCATTTTTACATTTCCTATTATAGTATAAAAATTAACAGAAAAAAATATGCAGTTTTTGGGCATCATGTATTTAAGTAATTGGACTGGTCGGTGGTTAATCCATCCGTTTTTGACTGGTGCGCTGAGGTCCTCATTATTCTCCTATTGGTATTTATCTGATTTTTCACGTCCGTCAGTGCTTATTTTATGAAGTCGGGTGCACGAGTATTTGGTGCATATATGTTTATAATCATTAATTCTTCCTTTTGAATTGTTCCTTTCACTAATATGTAGTGACCTTCTTTGTCTCTTCCGATCAAGTTTAGCTCGAAATCTGCTTTGTCTGAAATTAGGATATCAGCTCCTGCTTTTTTTGGGTTCCCACTGCATGGAATATTGTCTTCCATGCTTTGATTTTTCATATGTGAGTACCTTTTTGAATTAAATGTGTTTCTTGTATGCTGCATATTGTTTGGTTTTCTTTCTTGATTCATTCTGCCAATCTGTGTCTTTTGGTTGGAGAATTGAGATCTTCACACTGAGAGTTAATTCTGGGGGGTATTGACTTATTCCTGTTATTACATTATTTTCCTGTTGCTGATTTCCTTGTGTTTTCCCCTTTTGCTTAGCTGCTTGTCCTGTCAGGTATATTTATTCTTTTTGAAATTGTTGGCTTCATTGTCTCTTTCCAGTATATCCTTGAGAATTTTTTGTGATGCTAGTTTGGTGGTCATGACTTTCTTGATGACCTTATTTCTCCATCAGTTTTAAGGAAAGTTTTGCAGGATACATAAGTCAGAGTTGGAAGTTGTTATCTTTTAGGGCTTGAAACACTTCACTCCAAGCCCTCCTGGCCTTTAAGGTTTGTGTAGAAAAGTCTGCTGTGATTCTAATGGGTTTACCTTTCTATGTGATTTGTTGCCTTTTTCTAACAGCTTTTAAGATTTTGTCCCTGTGATGGACTTCTGAAATTTCGTGGCATGGAAAGGTTGTCTTTTGGTGATGCTTCACTTATCTGTGTATTTCTTTTCCGATACAGTGGTACCTTGGTTAATGAATGCTTTTGTGGGCAATTTGGTTTGCAAACAGAAGCATGTGGCAAAATTTTGTTTTTATTTGCAAAACCTGCACTGGGTGACAAATGTGACTTTCCTGCCTGCACGTCTTTCCTGCACAAACACAAATGTGGCCATCTTTTCCAAAATCACAGAACAAATTAAGGTACCACTGTATTTGGGAAGTTTTCTGCCATTATTTCTGTGAACAAGTTTTTATGCCACTTGTGTTGTCTTCTGTTGTCTTCACTTTTTCCAGTTATTCTTAGGTTCATCATCTTTGCATCATCTAGCAATTGTTGGATCACTTTTTCATCTCTCTTGCTGTTCTTAAGGTGTCTTTGAGTAGTTGGTCTTTGAAGCATTGCTATCTTCTAGTTCTGAAGTTCTGTCCTCAAATTGATCCATCTTGCTGCCCATACTTTCAATATGATTTTTAATCTCCTGGATTTCAGATTGGATCATTTTCGTGCACTCTAATTCTTTGATGAACTGATCATTCATATTTTATATAATTTTGTTTAGCTCATCTAGCTTTCTATTAGTGTCTTCTGAGAGCTCCTACATCTTTTGGGTTATACCTCTATTACATGTTTAGTTATATCTTCACTAATCCCACTGAGCATCCCTTTAAGCAGTTTTCTCACCACCTCTCCTCTGCTATGCTTTCAAGTAATTCAGGTGTGTGACTTGTACTATTCTGCCTCTTGGTGCCCCCTGGATTGGCTTTGGGAGAATTGTGAGTTTTGTTGTTTTTTCCTCCTATGATTTGTTGCTGCTTACTACTCTGCCATCTTCCCAGAAGTTGAAGAATTTTCTTTTTCCTTTTTTTTTTTTTTTTTTTGTCATAGTAGAGACTGAGACCAGAGTCTTTACCCTGAGCTATGTACCAGCCTTTTTCTTTTGAAACACTGAGTCTCTAAATTGTCAAGACTGAACTCAAGCTTGTGATCCTGCTGCCTCGGCCTCCCAGAGTGCTGGGGTCACTGGGGTTACTGGCACATGCCACCTCGCCTGGCTTAACATTTCTTTTAAGATAGGTCTTCTGGAAGTGAATTCCCTTCATTTTGTTTGCCTGAGGGAATTGACGGTGGAATAAAGATTGAGAAATTCTTATTTCTCCTTCCCTTTTGAAGGGTATTTTGGCTAGATATAGAATTTTGGGTTGACTTTTTTCCTTCAACACTTACAGGTTGTTACTTTCATGTCAGCGATGGCAAACCTTTTAGAGCTTTCAGTTATAACAAACATGTATAGGTTCGCCGCCACCGCTCTATAGTTTCTGGTTTCTGACAGGTCTTCTGTAGTTCTTATCCTCATTTCTTGGGCATGGTTGAGTTTGTGGAAAAGCTCTCTTCCCGACTTGCACACAGCCTCGTTCTCACAGTATCCTCACATTGTCTTTCCTGGGTGCGTGTGTGTGAAGAGAGAGAGCACAAGATCTCCCTGGTATTTCTTCTTATAAGGAGATCGATCTTAGCCAATCAGAACCCTACTCTTAGAACCAAATCACATTCACATCCAAACCCAGCCACACTAGGGATAAGAGTT
Organism: Hystrix cristata; assembly: GCA_004026905.1. Lineage (NCBI taxonomy): Eukaryota > Metazoa > Chordata > Mammalia > Rodentia > Hystricidae > Hystrix > Hystrix cristata. Next base: position 405 of record PVJO010027068.1, on the reverse strand, counting down.
AAATGTGAACTTTGGCAGGGACAGTTTAGTCCAGAGTAGGGAGGTAATAGGAGTTTTTTTCCCACCTGCCTTCAGGACTTTGTGTTTGATTTTTATCTTTTTGAATATGATCTTAGTATGATTTGTTAGTTGGTTTGCTTACTTGGTTAAGTAGTCAAGCTTCTTGGATATATGGTATTGTAGTTTGTCTCTGTTAGGTTTACGCGGCGGGAGGGGGAAGGGAAAAGGCTGAAGACGCTCGCCGTGGGAGAAAGCTTTATTAAGGTGTTACAGCTCCCCCCTGTCACTCGAGTGAGAGTGGCCTTTTATCCCTTAGCTGCCCCCCCTTTCGTGACGTTGGCGGCTCAAAAGTGTGTTTTTGGGATTGGTCCTTTCTGTATGGGGTGACCAGGTAGTGGACACCTC
>PVJO010027067.1:0-20176 GCA_004026905.1 Hystrix cristata | reverse complement strand
TAGACCTTTGTCTGATGGATAGCTAGCAAATATTTTTTCCCAGTCTGTGGGTTTTCGCCCTACTCTATTGGTGATTTCTTTTGCTGTGCAAAAACCTTTTAATAGCATGTGGTCCCAAGCACTGATTCTTTGTATTGTTTCCTGTGCAGTCTGGGTTTTGTTCATAAATTTTTTTCCTACCCCTATGTCTTCGAGGGTTAAATGATAGTCTTTTCTGCAGTAAGGAAAAATTGAAATCTTAGTCTAAAAGCACTACCAAAAATTCTTTTAACCTTGGAATCAAGTAGAAAAACAGCAAAAGAAGGATTCACACATTTGAAGGCTATACTAAATTATTACAGTTATACATATTGTTTTAGTCACATTCGTGTCACTAGGACATAATACTTGACACCCACAATTTAAAACTTTACCTTGGCCTACATTTTCAGTCATGGTCAGCTGGCTTCAAGGCAGGAATGAGATGGTAGAGGGTCATGGTGGAGGAAGAGTTTGTTAACCAGTGATAATCAGGTAGCATAAAGAGAAGGGATGAGCTGGGAACAAGAATGTATTTTTCCAGGCCGCACCCACAGTGACCCAACTCCAACTAGGCCTCACCTCCTAATAGCACACTTAGCTACTCAGCTTATCATTGGATAAATACACTGATGAGTATAGCAGCCCCCCATGATCCAATCACCCATGAAACAATTGTAGGGAGTATTTTTGGTCTAAACCACAACATTCCACCCCTTGCCCTCAAAAGACTGATTTTTCATTTCATACAAAATGCATTTCATCCATCTCTAAGAGTAGAAAATTTCTTCACAGTTCCAAAATTGCTAAAAAGTCCAAGTCCAAAGACTCCTGTGAGGTCCAAGGCAAAATCTGAGCTGGGAGCTCCTATGAAAACCAAAAAGAAAGTTAAATGATTCCAACATACAGTGGCACAGGGTAATCATTCCTATTCCAGGCACAGGAAGCATAGAGGAATATGAGGGAATCAGACCAGAGCAAAAACAAAATCCAGCAGGGCAAACAAATTCTATAGTTCCATGTCCTGAAGCTGAGGCAAGTTGGGATGAGATGTGAGCTCCAAAGAACTTGGCAACCCTGAACCTATGGCATTGTGGACTCTTTCATGGTGTGGATCTGTTCACTGCCTATGAATCTTAAGAGATGCTCCAAATCCCTGCAAATTCCAACTTCCTATATTCTCCACTGCACTTTGGGCTTCACTCACAGTTTTTCAGATTGCCTTTAAAAGTGGCATACTACATGACCTCCAGGCCTTCCTTTGAAATCTGGGAGAAAGCCTTACTGGCCCCATGACTCTTGCATTCTGCATGCATGTAAAGCCACCCCCACATAGATAATACCAAGTTCTGGGCATGGCTGCAGAGGCCTCTTAGTGGCTGGATGTCTGAGCACTGTGAAGTGAATCTCAGTGAACCAATTCCCTAGGGAATCCTTCTCAAGAAAGGGGCCCATGGGCTCTCTTTCCTAATGAAAGCTTTAGTTTTGCACCCATGAGCCTAAAATGGTTGAGGTCTTGCTGGTTCATGAGATGCCCTCAAGCCATCTTTACTATTGTCCTGATGCAGCACCCTTGGTATCTTTTTAATATTAGTCTTTTCAGCAACCATGCTTTCCATGCTCCTAACCTTTAGGGACTTCCTGTTTGATAAAAGTGCAAATTTTTCAGATGTCCATTTTGCTCCTGTGAATCTGGCTAAAAGCAACCAGAAGTACCTACACCATCCCCTGAACATTGGACTGCTTTGAAATTTTCTCCACAAGATTATTTAGTCCACTGCTCTTAATTTAGCTTCACGCAATGTCTTGAGACATTTAGAGTGCTTGTCTTGCAGGCACAAGGCCTTGAGTTCAATTCCCCGGTGCCACAAAAAAAAAAAAAAAAAAAAAGAATTTACACTGTTTTCATGCTTTCCATATCCCATCCCACTCAGTAAAATTATCTGATCACCATTTGCACATCATAATATTTTAAGAACTTATTCCCACTAAATTACTTCATTCTGCAGTTGTTCTGTCAGCGTGGCTACCAAAATAGAGAATTGATTTTTGGTCAGTTGGTACCCGGAATAATTTTAGGCCTACCAAGTTAAACATTGTTTAATCTACATAGGTTTTATGGAGGGTAGAGAGAAATATAAAATAGGGACCATGATTTGATTTTCTCATGAGTCCCCCAGTGTCATACTTACTTGAAAAAATAGTTTAAATAAAAATTCTAGGGAGCCATTTATAAAAGTACTTTTGCTACCAGCTTCTCCTAGAACCTAGAACTAGCTTTGCTCAACTGTGAGCCAATCGTCCACTCTAGTTCTGTCCTTCTTTTTTACTTTTGCCCAATTTGCCTGGATCTGTGTAAGTTAGGCCTCAGGCCTCACCATTCTCTTTTTATGCTTCAAGACTCTCTGGTATACTTGATATATTTTCTAAACATAGATATTTTAGATCTTTGTTTATAAAATATTTTAAACTAAGCTGTAATTTGACATCTGATCATTCAATTTATGAAATAAAAACCTTATATTTTTAATGGATGTATTTTTACAGTCAACAAATGTGTATTGTGTTTCTCTGCCAAATACTATTAACGAAATTTATTCACTTTCTAAAAAGATTCAAGGTTGCTTATAGCAACAGACATGTATAATAATGCTGATAACAGTGAAACACAAAAGAGAACTATGAAAGTAAGTAGAAAAGTATGCCAACAGCCGGGGCTGGCAGATAACTTGTTTGAACATTAAATTTAGCTATGAGCTTCCTAATAGGAAAACTAGAAAGATAACAGATTAAATGATAATTATGTGAGAGAAAGCGTGATGATTCTTCTACAGATACTTTTTGCTGATACAAAAAATTTTAAATATTTAAATTAGGAAATTTATACAAGGAGAAGTGAAACATAATGATGTCTTAAACCATTCAGCATATTAATTAGGACTTCTTTAGTTGTACATGATAATACCTAACTCAAACTGGCTTAAACATGCAAAAAAGTTTTATTGGATGAATTCATGTCTCAGTCAATGTCATGGAAGCACTTTTTTCATCTCTCAGATATGTCTTCAATGCTAGCCCATTATCGTGCTCTACATGATGACAAGTTAGCAGATCCAAACCTTACCTCTTGTCATGTTTATCTCCTGGGAATAAGACAATTGTGTAAGAAATAATTATTACTGAAAATGAGAAGAGCTGGGATACTTCTGATAGTGATATAACTAGAATATGGACAAATTGGTAATGGGAAAGAAATCTTTTTTTTATTCCTTTTAACTACCCAATATGCTTCCCATACATACACTTTTTTAAAATACATATGCTTACATAAAATTCGTATACTGTACCACTCTTCCCTAACAGAGAATACCTAAAGTCACATCCACTTCTACACTGTACCTTCAGCACCTTGAACTCCAGGTGATGTGCAGTTGGCTTAGTGAGCTAGCAATGATGCATGACTTAGAGCTAAGTTTTTTGTTGTTGTTTCTCTTTACTGCGGTTGTTTTCCATTTGCAATTCATTTGGGTTTTTAATGTTTTGATTTTAGCCCCCCTTTTCTTAGTCTTACTGAATGATTCTCTTTTTTGGGTGCATAAAAAAATACCCCAAATCTAAACCGTATTGAAAGATACTCAAGAGAACTGTCACTCCCTTTAATACCCTTCCTACCACACTTTTCCATATTCCTTGCAGATAATGAATGTCATTGTTTTCTGATTCATCCTTTCTGTATTGTTTTATACTGAGATAAACATGTATGTATGCTGTCTTATTTTTTCTTACACAAAAGTATACTGTGTATTGTCTTACACTTTACTTTGCATGTTATATACTTTGTAAATCCAAATTAGCTCATGCACATCCTCCGTATTCCTTTTTACTATATAGTAATTCATTGTATATATGTCGTGTACTTTATTCAACCAAACACTTACAGTGTGACAGTAGTTTCCAATATTTTACAATCACAAATAATTCTGCAATAAATAACACATGCACACATTTTTATACTGTTGATATTTCATCATGGTAAATTTCTGAAAACAGAATTTCTCAATCGAAGGATAGGGGTATATGTAGTTTGTTAGGTGTTGCTAAGATACCCTTCATAGGCTTTATATCATTTTGCATTCTTCCAAGCAAAATATGAGAGTACCTATTTTTCCATAACTCCACCAACAGAGTTCATTGGCAACTTCTGGTATTTTTTGCAAACCTGTGGAATGAGAAATGGCATCACAGTGTACTTTTAGTTTGTATTTCTTTTATTATATTTGAAGTTAAATATATTTTCATGTTTATATCTATAAGATTTTGGTCTTTATTCGAATTGAGAAAGCCTTTATATAAAGTAAGTCTCTGAACCATTTATCTGTGCTTTATGTTGCACATATTTCCCTGAAGTTTTTGTTTGCTTTCTTTGTTGTGGTAATTTTCCATGCAATTTAAAATTTCTTAATTTAAGTAAACAGCACATTTATCTTTTATTGAATCTAAAATTTAATTATACACAGATATCCTTTACCATTACCCAAATTTTCTTTTGGTATTTGTATAGATTTTCATCTAGCTCTGTAATCCATTTGAATTTTATTTTATGTATTTTGTTAAAAATGTATTTAATTTTGTCCTTTTATGTATAGTTATCTAATTTTCCTAGTGTCAGTTACAAAAACATTTAACTGCAAAATTTAAGAAACACTACTTTTATCATACACTATGCTTTTATGTGTAGTTGTGTCTTTTTCTGGACTTTTTATTTTGCCTCAGTAATTTATCTGTTCAATATTATATTGTTTCTTTTTTATATGTGGAGGCTTTCTGGTAGAATGTTTAAATATCTTGCTAGTTATCCCTGCCATAAGACCTTCCTTTTCAGTGTTTTCTAACCTTTCTTGTATGTGTATTTTTCTATATGAACTTCAGGATTAATTTGTCTGAGCCTTATGAAAATATACAGCTAAAATTTCCCCCAACATTCAGTGGTAGAGAAAGAACAGACTTTTTGAAATGAAAATTATCATTTGGGTTATGGAAAATAACATATCGTGGTCCTCAGTCCAAAACATACCATAAACTCTTGGACAAAAGATTTCCAATCCTAACAATGGAATGAGGCCTCAATCACCTGATCTATTGGCTTCTGGTTTTACAGTCTTGTGGTATATTCATTGTTCTTCACGGTGATAGCTGAGAAAAATGGATTACCTTAATCAAGCTGCTTTCATTATCAGCCTATTTTTGTCTCAGTGCCCCTAGGAACCCAATTTCAATTTAGGCAAGTGGTTCTCATAGATGGGCTCCAGGAACAACACCATCAGTAACATCTAGTAATGTGTTAGGAATGCACATTCATGGAACTACCACAGACATACAAGACTCTGTGGCTGATTTTGTTGTGTGCTCAGTTTGAGAGCTACCACTTTGTGAGTCAAATAAGCATAAGTCATTCATGAGGTTTAAGTATTCACTAATAATATGACATCTTAAAAAGTTGAAACTGATTTTGCCTATTATTATTTGATGAATGTTGTGTAAAAGTTGGTCAACACTTTGGTCAGATTCACCCCAAGTATTTAATGATATCATCAAAAATACATGAATTGATAAATTCTGGTGAGAATTGTTGGTGGGAAGGTAAACTAGTAAAATCACTGTGGAAATCATTGTGAATGTTCCCAAAAAAATAAAAATAGAAATTCCATTTGACAGTCTGTATATTCCTAGAAGAATTCATGTCAGAATATTATAGTGATACCTGAATACCAATGGTTAATATGGCACAATTCACAATAACTAAACAGTAGAAGCAGCTTAGATGACCATGAATAGATGACTGATAAAGAAACTGTGGTCATCATACACAGTGAAACATTATTCTGCCATAAAGAAGAATGAAGTAATGTCATTTGCAGGAAATTGAATGGAATTGGAGATCATCATGTTAAGCAAATTAGCTTACCCTCATAAAATGAGGTATCACCTTGAAAAACCTTTAACTCCCCAAAAGCTGATATGCTGAGCTCATCCACACTGAAGTAGAAGAAACTACAGGCAAAGAAAAGAAAGAAAGAGAGAGAGAGGGAGAAATAAAAAAACTAAATGGTCAAAAACTAAATGATGACAAATTGATGAAGAGATTAAAAAAATATATAAGCAAATGCCTAAGATGTTTAGCAAGCTTCAGTATAATTTAACAGATTAAAAGATTTTGCTAATAAAATCTGCAGCGATTGTAATGAATAAACAATAAAGTAATTGAATTAAACAAGGCTATATGAGATATGAATGACCATTTTGTCAAAGAATTAGAACCTATAAAGAAAGCAAACAGAAATACAAGATATGAAAAATTCAATGAAAAGCAAGGGTAGCAAATTTGTCCAGTGCAAGGACAGAGTTTGAAGACATTGAAAAAATTGAAGACAATGTGGGTGTAATAGATGATAAACTTAATGATAACCTAAAACCAACAAGGCACTATGCAAACTGGATCCAAAAGCTACTAGACTTCTCAAGAAAACTAACGAATTGTAAGAATAAAGAAAAATTAGATGAATGAAAGGTATAAAAATGTATTCCCTGAAATCACAAAAGAAAATGTTTTAAATCTTGGGAAAGAATTCAATATTCAAGTACAAGAGGCATATATATAGCACCACAAATAGCCCCAGAAAAGAGCTTCCTGAAAACAGCATAATCAAAATTCCAGAAAAGGAGATAGTACTAAAGGTTGCTAGAGAAAAACAACAAGTAACCTACAAAGGCAAGCCCATCAGAATAACACTGGATTTCCCAGCACAAACTTTAAGACCAGGAGAGCTTGGAGTGAAGTTTCTCAAATCCTAAAAGAAAACAATTGTCAACCCTAATGTCAATATGCACGAAAATTGGACTTCTAAACTAACTGACAGAGAGGTAAAGAATTTCCACGACAAAAAATGCTGTATATGACCACTGTTTTAGTTTCTTTTTTCATTGCTGAGACAAAATACCCAGCACTCAAGGGAAGAAAGGTTTATTTAGCTCACAGTTGGTAGATGTTTCAGTTCATATTTGGCTGGATCCAAAACACAGTGGCATGGTAGAGGGGCATTGCAGAGGAGAAATGGTTCATGGTGGACAGAAGGCATCAACACAGCAAAGTACCAAGTAATAAACTACAATTGACAACAGCAGTTGTCTTTCTGTCCCTTATATCGTATCCAGGTTATCTGTCATTAGGGTGGGTAGTGTTCACACCCTTAATCCTCACACCCTTAATCCTAGCATTGCACCATGAGTCTATGTCAGTTTAAACTATGACCACATGAGGCTTTGGGGGACATCTAGATAAAAGACATACTAACCACTAAATAAAGATTGCAGATTATATTTAAGGGACTCCTTGGACAGAGACCACCAGCACCAAGGAGCCCAAAAGAAATTGTATATTTATGTGGGAGAATAGTTAAACAAAAGGGAAAACTAAAGGAATTCACACTGGGAAAATAATGCAATGACAGGACAGAGTAAATAATAACTCCCAATGTAAATATTAATTCCTCAGTCAAAAGACACAAACTGGCACACTGGATCATAAAATCCAAACATGTTATCTATAGGTCACACACCTAATTCAAAAGGAAGCACACAGACTGAAAGGGAAAGGATGGAAAATGATGCTCCATGCAACCAGGGTTTGGTCTGAATCTGTAATATCCTGCTAAAGCTTCATTTGTTCAGAGGTAAATCTTTTGCAAGGTGATTGGATCATGGGATTGAGATAGGAGAAGCATCTGACTCACTCATTTTTCCCATACCAACTGGAGAAGGGCATTGCTTTGCCATTGGCTGTTGTGCTCCTCTCCCTAGCTTCCTTTTGCTTCCTCTCCCCTCGAAGGACTGATGTAACTTGCTTTTCTGTCCTCCCTAGTTATCGGGTGGCCACTATCCTCTGACATGAGTGTAACTCAACTCAGAGTTGTGCCACTCTCCTGCTCCCACTACTTCAGATTCTGCTGCTATCTCTTTGAAGAAGGGTTAGGGGGCACCTTGACATACCTAAGATGAGGCAGGGAGGGATCTGGGTCCATTGTTAAGACTCCCAACCCTCCACAACTAGCCTTCTGGAAGATTCCCTTGTTTCAGCCCTGAATCCTCACGAATGACTGTCATGACAGCTGTGGCTGTTGTGGAACCCTGCAACCACTTGGGCCAATGAATCATGGGCCTGTACGTAGGCCAATTAGGCCTGTAGCTTCTATATAAGCAGCATTCCTACACCCTTCTCAGCCTAGTCTACCAGGGCTCCCTCCAGTGTACTCACACCGCAATGCTACAGCACAGTCCCTGTTAAAATAAAGACATACTTTGGTGGTCTTGTAAACCTACTTGTGATTTATTTCTCAGGTAGCATAGGCTCCAAAAGTCCTGTAAATCTACTCAGGACTCATATCCTGAGTAGTACGGACAGAGCAATTGTCTGGAAGAAAGAGCAATAAACACTAGGAGTTGTGAGCCTGGAAGTACTCCAGAGACCAAAAGCCAACAATGATCAGCAGCAGAGATCTGAACCTGGCAGAATTAACCTATGGTGTCGGGCACAAGCTGGCACTGAATAGCAGCAGCCAGCAGCAGAGACTAGCACCCAGTAGACTCAACCTGTAGCATCCAGCACAAATTATTAGAGAGCAGTGGCCAGCAGTGGCAGTGACTTGCAGCAGGTTGTGTATACTGTTGGCATCCAACATTATCTGGTATCATTTGGTGACATCAAAACTGCTAGCAGATCTACACTCCGCCAATTTATGATTTCCATTTGAATCAAACAAAAGAACAGTTAACTGATCAGCAATAGGGACATTATATTCATCAGCAAGTTAATGCACTTAATGAGTTTATAGCTGAATGTGCTGTTAAGAGGTGAGAACTGAGCTGGGAGTGGTGGCGCATGCCTGTAATCCCAGCACTTGGGAGGCAGAGACAGGAGGATTGCTACAAATTCTAGGCCAGCCTGGACAGCATAGTGAGCTCAAGGCCAGCCTGAACTACATAGTGAGACCCCGTCTCAAAAAAACAGGGAAAAAAAAGTGAGAACTGGCAGGAAGATGTGGTTACGGGAGATATAACCTAGAAGGTATCTTTTCTTGTCTCCTCCCTTTGCTCTCTGCATCCTGGCCACCACAACATAAGCAGCTGTCGTTAATGTAGACCCTTCCACCATGACACTTGGGCCTTGGAGTCAGCCAAACATGGACTGAAACATCTAAAAACCATGAGCTCAACTAACCCTCTCTTTTAAATTACAAGTACCAGGTATTTTGTCCCAGCAATAAGAATGTAACAAAGACAGGTTTCAAAACCAAAGAAAGTAAATTCATTGTTATGACTACCTGATCATGTGATTCAGAAGCCCTTAGGAAAGATCTTCCTATTTAGGAAGGAGGGAGATATTTTTCAAACGGAAAGGGGAACAAGAGATGCAGGGGGTGGAGAGGGAAGGAAGGAAAAAGAGATTTAAAAAAAAAGAAGAAGAGTTGAAAAAGTGGAAATAGAGCTTTTGCAAATGGAGAAGGAAAGACGAGTTGGTCAATCAGGAAGGGAGAGGAGTGGAATGGGACCCCCCTGCCAAAAAAATAATTAAGATGTATTATGTGCATTGCACATGTATTATGTGCAATGATAAATGTAATCATTATGTATTGCAAACGTACTAATAAAAATAAAAAGCCCTTGGAATTTGCTTGTGGGAAAATTTTGGTATGGTTTGGAGATGCCAGTTAGAGAACACCTCACAGAAGACCAAATGATGCTAGACATGCAGATGGTATAGACCAGGTTCATGAGGGTTCACTTGGGAACAAGTTCTCCGTTAATATTTGAAATGAAGCCATGTTTATTACACTATGGCTGAAAGTATGTCTTCATTTTGCTTATATCCTTAGACTTTGTTGGAGACTGATATTAAAGGTGGTGGAATTAATATTTTAGAGATAATTTCAAAGCAGCCCTAAGTTCAGTCTCTGTCATGAATACTGTTCACCACTTTGAGCCAATTAATAGAGAAAAGTAGGAGCAAATGGCATAGCTAAATGATATTAAAAATTTGCAATTTTATTGGAAACAAAGCACCTACAAATGTGGCAAACAGTTGTTGAAAATACTATAAGAAGCTGTTATGGCTTGTCCACCCAAAGCCTCGGGGCACATAGGTGGGGCTTTTTGGAGGCACCAAAATCATGGGTGTGTTATGCTGGATTTGGGCATGATAACCAGCTCAGCACACTGATTGGATTAGCATAGATCTAGGTGTGGCCAAATGGATTTATTAGGCAGACACCCCTCCCTGGATGTGGGCGGCACCAGTCAATATGCTTGTAGTCTTGATGGAATATAAATGGAGGCTTGCTGCTGCTACTGCTTTTTCTACCTGCATGCCCTACTATGGAGTGTTTCTCCTCTGCCATGCCTTTCTATCATGGTGCCATGCCTTGGAGCCAGCTGAGGCAGGGACTCAAACCTCAAAAAACTGTGAGCTAAAATAAACCTTTCCTCCTTTAACTTGTGGGTGTCAGGTATTTTTTTCTCAGCAATGAAACACTAAGATAGAGTTTGGTACCAGAGAAGTATGGTAATTCCTGTGATACCACCTGACAGTGTGGTTTGGAGCCTTTGGAACTGGATTGTGAGAGGAGTTTAGTAAGGTTTGAAAATGCTGCCTGAAGAAGCATTCCTGGAATGCTGTAAGCTGAACTTGATAGGAGATTCTGGTCAGAGCTCAGAAGACCAGAATCCTGACAGAAATGCTACCAGTAAAGACCAGACTCAGGAGGTTTTAGTTAAGAACAAGGACTGCATTTCCTGTTGGACTCCAGACTGTGTATGTTATTCTTTGGCAGAAAATTTGGCTGCATTTTGCGCATGTACAGAGACTTTGCAGGAGACTGAGAATAAGTGTGGAGAATTAATTAATCTGACAAAATAAATTACAAAGCAGTCTAATGTTGGGGTGGTGGCATGGCTCCTTTGGGGTATTTTAGCCAGACCTATGTTGAGAAGCAAAGGGCCCAGCAGGTTAAACATTTTTTAGTTTGACCAGAAAAGTTCTGGTAAAGTTACCACCTGCAAAAAATGGAGCCGGGGAGAAGTTGGTTGCTGAAAAGGAACAGCACAGTAGAGAAGATGGCCTGAGGGCATCACAAGAAGCAGCACTCCACCCTTTGCAGCCTCAAAATTGCAAAGGTGAAAGACTGCTTTTAGAAGAGAGCCCCAGGGCACAATGTTCCAGATTGGCAGTGGCCTAGGGAATTTGCTCTTCATTGTGTTTTTAACTCAGCAATCCAGGAACTCAACCCCTACAGACAAGAGAAAAGGAAACCTGGGTACTGCTCCAGCTGTCTGCTGACCTTGGCATCATCCACATGGTACTGGTTTTAGGTGCATGCATAATGCAAGAGTTTTCATGTTGGGAAGGTTTCCACCCAGACTTCAGAAGAAGGTCTGGGGGACCAGACAGTGTGCTCCTGAGAGGGAAGTGTGTGAAGCTGTTAGTGTGAAGCTGAAGGTACAGTGGAGACCCCAGAAGGTTGGAGAAACTAGAAACTTGGATCATCTGATGAAAGCCACAAGGAGCGAGGAAAGCTGGTCCAAGAGAGAAGCCATGAGGGATACAACCACTGGGAGTCCTATAGGGGTGGGGTCACCCAAGGCCTTTGGAGCTCACATTTTCCACAAATTGCCCTGGGTGCTGGACACAGAACTATGGGGTTTAATGTTTGCCCTGCTGGATTTTGGTCTTGTCTCAGTCCCGTTCTTTTCTGTCCCCCAGTTTGTACCTTTTGGAATGGAACATTCATTTTGTGTCATCATATATTGAAAGTGTTTAACTTTCTTTTCAGGGCTTCACATCCGAGAGTTTGCCTTAAATCTCAGAGGAGGCTTTGGATTTGAATTTCTCAGCATTGCTTAAACTATCAGGTTTTGATGACTCTTAGAGATGAACTAAATCTATTTTTCATAAAGGGATGCACATGAGCCTTTTAGGGGCCAGGGGAAGAATGTTATGGTTTGTATTGAGATCATAGACAAGGCTTTTGGGAAGTGGCTGGATCATGGGTGTATGATGCTGGATTAGGGTGTGCGATAACCAGATTAGCATGCTGATTGGATTAGCATCTGGTTTTGGCTGAATGAGTTTACTAAAGATAGAAACCCCACCATTAGTGTGGGTGTCACCAACCAATAGGCTTGAAGACTGGATGGAACATAAAGGGAGGTTTGCTGTTGCTGCTGCTGGTTTTTCTTCCTGCCTGCCTAACATGATTTATTTCTCTTCTGCTATCCTTTTCTGCCATGCCACCCTACTGAGATCCTGCTGACTATAGACTGCAACCTCTACAAAGTGTGAGCTAAAATAAACCTTTCCTCCTTTAACTTGTGGATGCTGGGTATTTTGTCCCTGCAATGAAAATGTAACTAAGACAGAAGCCAAATAATTTGCATGAGGAAAATGGGAAAATATGGCCTGGGAGCATTTCAGGAACCAACAAAACCCCACCAGTCACAGGCTCAAAGTTGGCAAACAGTAAATCTTTCCTTTGAAAAGAGAGTCCCTGGGTCCCCTGCTCAAGAAAGACTGCCTAAAGCATTGAATCCCCAGGATTTGTTTTAAATACACAGCCATTCAGATCCTCAGTGTCCTCTTAAAGCCATAATCCCATGGGGCCTGGCTTCTGTTTGAGCTGGTGGCAGACCTTGGCTTCATCACTGTGTTGGTGATTTTACAGGCATGCTAAATGTAAAAGTTGTAGAGTCAACGGAGGCTTCTATCTCTATTTCAAAGTAAGTTTTAGTTGTCCAGGCTGTATGTACCCAAGAGAGCATTGTGTGAAGTTGTGAGAGTAAAGCCAAAAGTGCAGTGTATATGCTAGAAATTTGGAGATTCCAGAAACCTGGAATGTTTGCTGAGGAAAGCTACAGGTAGTGAACTGAGCCACCACAAATAAGAGGGCATGTGTACTGCAACTGTCTATGCTATATGGGTAGGGTTGCCCAATCCCTTTGGAGTTCACATTTTAGCATAACTTGCATCAGGTGCTGGACAAGGACCTATGGGATTTAATATTTTTCCTGCTGGGTTTTGGTTTTGCTTTGATCCAGTTCTTTTCTATCCACCCATTTCTCCTTTTCTGAACAAGAACATTTATACTGTGCCATGATAATGTTGGAAGTGTTCAACTTTGTTTTTGATTTTTATAGGAGATCACAGCTAAGAATTTGCCTTGAGTCTCAAGAGACTTTGTACTTGGACTTTTCGACACTATTGACACTGATAAAACCTTGATGATTCTCAGAGTTGGACAAAATGCATATTGCATAACTTGACAGAAATGAGTTTTGGGGATCTATGAGATGAATATAAAGGTTTTGATTTGGAATGTCCCTCAAAAGCCTCAGGTATTCAGAGGTGGGGCTTTTGGAAAGTAGTTGAATCATGAGGTCACAATACTTATCAATGGATAAATCCACTGAAGAATTTATAGCAGTATGAACTGTAAGGATGTGGGGCCTAGTTGGAAGAGGTAGGTTAGTGGGATTGTAAGCTAAAAGGGTATATCTTTACTTCAGATCTTCCCTTTCCTCTGTGCTTCCTGGACACCACAATGCAAACAGATGTCCTCCACCCAGCCCCTTCCACCATGCCATTTCTGACTTGGAATTGGCCACCTCTGAATTTAAACTTCTAAAGACAATGACCACAAATAAATCTTTCAGCGTTTAAGTTAAGAGTGTTGAGTATTTTGTCCAAGCAACAAGAAAGTGACTAAATAGCCAAAGCCAAAAGCAAACAGCAGTAGCTGTCCTATTTTCAGACACAGCTTTCTGCAATCCCAAACTGTTGTACAGAATCAATATAGCCACTACACATTGGTAGAAGGAACAGTTCAACAGAAAGGGAGAACAATTTTAAGTACATATACCCCAAATCTAGATCCATCCAACTTGATAAAACAAAAATTAGTGGACCTTAAAACAAGTAGACACTAATGCAATAATAGAGGGAGACTTCAATGCCCTACTCAAACAGGTCAACTAGACAAATCCACAAAACAATGTCAAATTTAAACCACACTTCTGAATGAAAAAATTTAATAGATATCTACACTGAGTTTCATCCAACAGAAACAGAATGCACACTTTTTTCGGCAACACACAGAGCTTTTTCCAAAGCAGACCATATATTAACCCATAAATCAATGTTTAAATAAATGCAAAAGAAATGCATAATAATAGTAAATTTAAAAAATATTCTGCATACTACTCAATCCTAGCAAATTAAACTAGAATTCAAAAGCAAAATAAACCAGAGAACAAAATGAATGAAGATTAAGTAATACAATATCAAATTATCAGCTGATCACAGAAGAAATCAGGTTAAGAAATTAGAAGCTCCAAGAATCAAAGGACAGTGGAAGCACAACATAACAAATTCTATGCGGTGCAATAAAAGCAGTCTAAAGAAGAAAGTTTATCGTGGTGAATATTAACATTAAAACAATACAATGATCTGAAATAACCTAATGATGCATTTCCAGGCACTAGAAATGGCCTATCCAAATCTGAAACCAGTACAAGAAAAGCAATTATAAAGATCAGAGCAGAGATAAGTGAAATTGAGACTAAAAAGAAATTACAAATGATCTATGGATCCAGAGTCCGTTCTTTGAAAGGGTACACAGATTGATAATCTTTTAGCTAAACTTACCAAAGAAGGACATAAAGAACCTATATCAATGCAATTAAAAATGAAAACTGTGAAATCACAACAGGCACTGCTGAAATCCAAAAGAGGATGAAAGACTATTTCAAAAACTTATATCCCAATAAATTGGAAAACATAAAAGTAGAGAAATTCCTAGACTCATAAGAATTACTACATTTGAATCTAGAAGATAAAAAAATCTTGAATACAATAACAGTGAAATAGAAGCAATAATAAAAACCCTACCAAAGAAAAGGCCAGTTCCTGATGGCTTCACCCGAGGATGCTACCAGAAATTTGGGAAATATTCCTTATACTCATCCCTAAAATTAAGAAGTAAGGAGCACTGCCGAACATATTCCTGTAAGCTAACATTACCCTGATGTGAAAACCAGAAAATAACAAAGAAATCTACTGGCCATTTTCTTTAATGAACAGAGATGCAAAACAAAATACTGGCAAACAGTGCAACAAAATAAAAAGATCGGATATCATGATCAAGTTGGCTTTATCCAAAATGCAAGGATGATTTGGCATATATAACTCAGTTAATAAAATATATTACATAAAAAAATACAAATATATCACATCATCATCTCAATAGATGAAACAGAGCCTTTCATGAAACCCAACAGGCATTTATGTTAAAAACTCTGAATAAAATACATAAGTAACTTATCTCAAACTAATGAAAGCTATTTATGAAAAATTCACTGCAAACATAATAAATGGAGAAAAATTGAAGCATTTCCACTAAAATGAAGAAGACAAGGGTGTCTATACTCTTCCCCCTTATTACATGTAGTACTCAAAACTTTAGTTGGAGAAATCAAATGAAGGAAAGAGATAAACAGGATATCTATCTATAGGAAAGGAAGAAGCAACACAATACTTTTTCAAAAATGACATGATACTTTACACAGAACATCCAAAAGTCCATCAAAGCAATTTAAAACTAATAACTAAATTCAGAAAACCAACAGGATACAAAATCAATACACAACAATGAATAGCTTTTCTATACACCAACAACAAACTAACAAACAAAGAAATAGGGAAAACTACCCCATGCACAATACCTTCAAAATAATTATATACCTAAAAATTAACATAACTAAGAAAATGAAAAACCTTTATAACAAACACTTTGGTACTCTGAAAAAAGAAATTGAAATAGACATTTGAAAATGAAAAGGCATCTCCTATTCTGATCAAACAAATCTAATATTGTCAAACTCCCATATTACCAAAAATGATAGTTTTTATACAATTTCTATAAAAAAAAGCCAACAGCATTCTTCAGAGAACTAGAAAAAAAATAAAATAAAATTTATGTGGAAGCTGAAGAGACCCAGAACAACAGAAGTAATTGTGGGCAACAAAAGCAAGTTAAGAAGCATCACAATCCCAAATTTCAAGTTATATTTCAAACCTACAGGGTTAAAATCAGCACGGCAGTGGCACAAAAACAGACATGATCAGTGGAACAGACCTGAGGATGTAGAAAAAAGCTGGGCACATTCACATGTCTGATACTCAACACGCGGGACAATAATTTATGTTGAAAAAAAAGCCTTTTAAAAATGTGAGGAAAATTAGTTATTCACATTGCAGAAGAATGAATCTATAACCATATGTCTCACTTTGCACTAAAATGAAATAAAAATGGATCAGAGACCTAGATACAAAACAGACAGTAAATTTTCTGTAAGATATGATGGGTAAAACCATTGAAATTATAGACGTAAGCAAAGACTTTCTGCATAAAATAAATTGATCAAGAAATAAGACCAACAAACAATAACTGGGACTATATCAAATTAACCTTTTGCATTACAAAAGAAACAGAGTAATGAAACCACCTACAGAATGAGAAAAATAAAAACAAAAAACTTTTGTCCACTACACCTCAGATAGAAGGTTAATATCTATTGTATGTAAGGAATTCCAAAAAAATAGACACTCCGAAATAAAGGACCCAGTCACATGGGCAATTTTATGAATAGATGCTTCCCAAATAAGGAAGTAAAAGTGGCTAATGAGAACATAAATTGTTTGACATCTTTTGCCATTTGGAAAAAAAAATTGAGATTCCATGTTAGTCCAGAAGAAATGGCTGTTATCAAGAAGACAAAAAATAACAAATGCTGGAAAGTTGTGGGGCGGGGGGGTGCCAAATTTTTGCTGGGGATGTAAACTAGTAAATTCACTGCGGAAATCAGTATGGAGATTCCTCATAAAACTAAAAGTAGAGATTCCAATTGACCCAGTCATAACTCTTCTGGATATCATTTTGGATGAGTTAGAGTTATCGTATTACAGTGATACATGCATATTCATGCTTTTAGCAGTGCCACTCATAATATCTAAATCTTGGACACAGCCTTTATGTTGTTCAACAGATGAATGGATAAAGAAAATATTTTGCATATACCCAATAGAGTAGTATTCACCCATAAAGAAGTATAAATTTGAATTGTTTGTAGGAAAATTGATGCACCTTAGATCAAAATGCTAAATGAAATAAGTCAGACACAGGAAGCTAAATATTGCAAGGTTTATCTTGTTTGAGAAAACCAAAGCACAGTATAAACATTTGGTTTTTTATAGATTTTTATTAAAATTTATGCAAAATTACACAAACTTACAGGCCATTACACAAGCTTACAGACCACAATACATTCTGCCTTTTGCTTATGACAATGAGCAATGTAAACAACCATATAAATGCAGCATTAAGTCACAACTACATAAAGTTACTGTAGTACCTCATGTACATGTCACTGTTTTAAGTTTGGGTTATTAGGTTCTTATTTTTAAGATATTATTCCTCTGGATTCCCATTCCCCCCCTCTGACCCTTTCTTGTTCCCTTCAACCCTTTGCCAAGCACCCTGTATATCCATAAATAGATAACTGGATAAACAAAATGTATTATCTATACATAATGGAATACTATTCAGCTATAAAGAATGACAAACTAGAGTCATTTATAGGAAAACGGATGGACCTGGAAAATATAATGTTGAGTGAAATAAACCAGAATCACAAGCTTGAATACTGTATGGTATCCCTCATTTGAGTAAGGCAAAATACAAATGAAAGAAAAGGGTAAACAATGGATACAAAAAGTCAAAGTGTTAGATATAAACTAATAGTTTAAGCAATTTAAAGAGCAAAATAAAAGGAAGATATAGGAAACAGAGAGATAGACTTTGTGGAGATGAGAATTTGGCAATGGAAGAAGATGGGAAGGGGGAAGGAAGGGCTAAGTAAAGAAGTGATATGTTTATGTACCAATTCCATGATGATACATAATGAGAGAATGTATTATGTAGTGCAATCATATATTAACAAAAATGAGAAGACATATAAAACTTTAAAAATACAAAGCCCAATACCACATTTTTTTTTTCTTATATAAAGAATCTAGGGGAAAAAAGGAGAAATGGCTGTAAAGTATAAGGTAGACTTTTAGTGATGAGGAATGAGATTGCGGAGAGAAAGGTGGGTAGGTAATAGGTGGTGAAAATTACCAAAGTATGTTATATACCATAAATAAATCCATTATTCTGTATTTTGAATGTGCCCTTATAAAGAATAGCAGTGTAAAGATCTCAATAACTGAAATATTTATGAAAAAATGAAGGAGAGAGGTAGAGAAGGAAGGAAGGAAGGAAGGAAGGAAAAAAGAAAACACCTTGACCTAAACCTCTACAGACAAAACAATCTAATAAATGCATCTAATAAAAACATGGGCAAAAGCATGAAGAAACAGTTCAACAAAAAGGACATACAGTGGTGAAATTAACACATAAATAAAAGTATTCAACATCATTATTCATCGAGGAAATGCAAATTAAAATCAAAATGATATGTCTCTAGGCACACTCAAGAGTAAAGGTATAGTGAAAATGTGTTGTGAACTGTACTGTTCTTTTTTTTGTTTTGTTTTGTTTTGGTGCTGGGGATCAAACTCAAGTCTTTATGCTTGCAAGGCAAGCATTCTGACCACTGGGCTAAATCCCCAGCCCAAACTGTACTGATCTATACAATCCTGGTAGTAATATAAAAAGACACAGACACTTTAAAACATTTTTATAGCTTCTTATAAACTAAACTTGCAACAACCATGTGACCCAGTAATTTCATTCCTGGGGATTATTTCCAGAGAGATGAAAATATATATTCACTTTAAAATCTGTATACTAACATTGATAGCGGATTTATTGTTTTAAATTATTTTATTTGTTTTTATTAGTGCATTTTCACAGTACATAATGATTATATTTATTGTGGCGAGTTGGTACATACACATAACACATCTTAATTCTTTTTTGCTTTCCCATTCTCCTCTGCCCAATAACTTTCATTTTTTCTTTTTTTAAGGGGGCTTACTGGGGATCAAACTCAGGACCTTGCACTGAGTTAAATCCCCAATCCTGCAGTGTCTTTCAATGGTGAATAGTTAATAAATAAATAATAAATAAATAAATAAACTGGTTTAATACTTCCATACTATGGAATACTACTTAGCAATAAAAAGGAATGAAATGATACAACCTTAATGAATTTTCAGAGAATTATGCTGAGCTAAAGAAGACAATTCAAAAGGTTATAGATTGTAAAATACTGTATAATTGCACTTATATAACATTCCTTAAGTGTTAAATTTGTAGATATAGGGAATAAATTACATAGTGATTTTCAGTTTTTTGAGGGGGAGGAAGAAGAAGAGAAGTTGGTATGGTTGTAAAAGAGCAACAAAAGTGATCAGGTGGTAGTGAAAGTGTTCTTTAAATGATTATATCAATGTCAATAGTTTGGCTGTGGTATTGTGCTGAAGTGTGTTGGATGTTACCAGTAGAAGAAAATGGTTAAGAGTACGTGGGATATTTATAATACACAAACCTATAATTATCTCAAAATTTAAAAAAAACCTTTTGATTCAAAAAATTGACTTGACAATCTGTGGGACTGTACATCATAAAAAATCAGAATCAGAAATTACTTCGAGGGGTATATTCCTCAGAGACTTCCTAGTGGCTAAGCTTTCCACTGAGAACTTTCTGATAAAATTCCACTGGGCTAGTCTCTGGTGATTAATAAGACAGAAAAACAAACTGCTAGTAAGATCCCAAAAGATGGTGCCAAGTAATTTCTATGTGCTTGTGATGCTGTAGCCACAGAGAGATTAGTTTGACATAATTATTGATCATGAATTTCATCTGGAACCACAAGAGACCAAGAATAGCAAAAACGATCCTAAGCAACAGGGGAAAAGCTGGGGGCATCACAGTCCCAGACATAAAACTATACTATAGAGCTACAGTATTAAAGACAGCATGGTACTGGCAAAAGGACAGACCTGAGGATCAATGGAATAGGTTGGAGGATGCAGAAATAACCCCAG
>PVJO010027066.1:0-20146 GCA_004026905.1 Hystrix cristata | reverse complement strand
CAGGCAACTCAGAGGAAGTAATAACTGTGCTGATTCTTGAAAAGTGAATATGGTTTTGCCAGATGTACGCTGAATGGAAGTGAGGTAGGAATAGGGCACGGCTTGACCTGGCTGGGAAGATGGACAGGGCCGGGGGAGTGGCCTGACCTGACGTCAGCCTGGGGCCCGAAAATCCAATCGCCCCTCTTCTCACAGGATCGGGAACTCACGGAATCTGGATAAATGGAAAGGACACCAGGAGCTTGCTCTTAACCCCCCCCCCCCCCCCCGCTATCTAACCTCTGCTCTATTTTTAGCTCTCTAGCCTCTTCTTCTTTTCAAGAGCCACTTGAACACAATAGCAGCCAGGCAGTTAGGGAGCCAAAACGGGGAGGGGGCTAGGGAGTGAGATAAGGATGGAGTCAGAGAAGATCGAGCAGGGGGATTAGAGAGCGACCTGTTGGTGTCTTTTCTATTTACCTTGTCCCAGTTCTCTTGAGAGTTTCAGATCCTGTGAGAAGAGGGTATTTGAATTTTGTCAGGTCTAGGCCCCTCCCTTAGGTCACGCCTATCTTTCCAGCCAGCTAAAGCCACCTACCACCAATTGTTGATAACCTAGGAAAAATAAGAGAGGTCCACAAAGGGGCTCATTTACTGAGAATATTTTATGGGTACTCTTAGAATGTCATGCTACAGGGAAGCAAACAGTAAGTACCACACCTTGTTGCTTGTGTATCCCCCAGAATAGTGCTTTTCATAAGGCAGTTCCTCAAAAAATGTTTTTCACACAAATAAGTGAATGAATAAGCTACAGGAAGCATATTTTATAAATAAAAACTGTTCAAATGGCTTGATAGAAGTTTGATGCTTCTTTCATGAGTACTGCTTCACATGAGCGGAGGGGAGAAAACTGGAATCATACCTAGGGCTTGATGTAGGTAGAGCGGTTTTGTTCATGAAAATGTATGATGTTATATATTGCAGTATGTTCTAAGCACAGCCTTACATCTAATACATATGAGCTAGTATGTGGTCGTGTTATTATCCTGGAGAAAGAATTACTGACATTTTTAATTGGGTTGAAGATACTGGTCCGCTAGTAAAAAGAACCGGTCCATTCCCCACGCTCCACACTGATGCGGGGCGCCACTGCCTCTGGCAGCTCCAGGATTGGCACCTGCAAAGCAGCAGGAATTTAAAATTGCACAAATTACATCTCTACCACCAAGACAAAGTTGCTGGTTTATCCAGTCTTCCCCATCCGCATCCTCTTCTAGAGGTGAACAGCAACCAGCTGCCGGAGGGTGCAAAAGGGACGGGGCACAGATGGAGTTCTGGGAGGCAGGGACTGGACGTCCACTACAGCACTCTGAAGTCAGCCGGATGCAAGCTCTGGTCCTTCTCAGGAAAAGAACACCGTGAAGAGTGCTCAGAGAGGCATTCTGGACTGAATTCCATCTTTAATAGTAAAAGAGAGCAACTTTGAATAAAAATAGCACCAGCGTACAGTAATAGAGACAGTATAAGCAGCAGGTAGACTGGGCTGATTTTGGGCCCAGCAAATGTCTCTGGGACACATTCTTGCTAGTTTGACACTTTGGCTCTCAGGAGTCCGAGCCCAAGGTGGACGAGCAGGCGGTCCCTGACTCTGGGTCTGCCCCCCCAATCCAAACTTGTCATGGGCCACTTTCAACTCACGCCCCAAAGGTGCCTCATTCCTCACAGGGCTGAAGCTCAGCCTCTTCGGCAGCCAGCTGAGGTCATCTATGCGAGGCTCCTGCCTGGTCTTCCAACATACCCCTCTCACTTGGAGATTCCATGACACTAGCACGGTGATGTTCTCCAAAGTAGTCGTGGTAGCTATTTCCTCAAAGATGTTCTTCTTTCTAAAACAGCACCTTTCTTCTCTTCCCAATCCCTGCATGTGAGTACAAGCAAGATCAGTTACAGGGGCTTGCTTTTTTCTTGCTTTCTTCTGCTTTAGATCCCAGGGTCCACAAGGGTGAGATATCTGTTCTTGTAACTCTTTGAACCCTGTATGCAAAGGACACAAGGGACAGACAGTATCACATAAAATGAGCCATTTTTTTGTACTTTCAGGAGCAAATATTCATATTTTAGAACCATTTCAATTTTTCAAATATATCTACTTTATTGGATGGAATAAAATACTCATTAACATAGGGTGCTTGGGAAAGGTTGATGATTATGTGTATAAATCAAAAGGAAAATATAGAATGGTATCTATCACATGGCCCCATGGTCTGAAGGTTGAAGGTTTTTGTAGGCTGGATTGAGTCCCCTGAAAAATTCAAGACTACAGAATGTGTCTATATTGTGCAATAGGTCTTTAAAGTAATAATTATGATAAAATCATGCAACCAAGATGAGCCCTTAGCTTACATGATTTCTGGCATCCTAGTAAGAGGAGGAGATTGGGATGGAGACAAACACAGAAGGGAGGTCAAATGAAGACATATGGAGAAGATGGCCATCAAAGAGTGGTGAGATGCGAGGGAGCCAACCTTGATGACATTTTGATCTTGGGCTTCCAGCCTCTAGAACTAAGAGAATGTGAATTTCAGTTGTTCAAGAAATAGAGCATGTGGTACTTTTTTATTATTAAAGGTTTTTAGTGTATAATGATTGCAATTATGGTGGAGAGTTGTTACATGAACATAATACATCTTGACTTTTTTCATCCCCTACACCCTCCCCACACACATTCCTTCCAAAATTTTGGTTCCCTTCTGATTTCCAAAAGCACATCTTGAGGCTATGATACAAAGTGAAATAAGTCAGACACCTGAGTATAGATATCGCATGATTTCTCTTGTATGAAAAACTCAATGTAAAGCGGAAAATAGAAGATAGATAAATAGGAAGTAGGGTGATCTTGTTCAAATGGATAAGGGAACAAAAGACAGAGGAAGTGAGAAGAAAGAGGTGAGAAAGGGGCGCAAAAGAACTGAAGGAAAAAATATACTGCTGTTTCCACAGATCTGGCAGCCCATTCCAGAGGGACTGGGATGTCTTCTGCACAACTGTCTAGGATGGATTTGAGCCACTGCAGACACAGGCGTCTCTTGGGACACAGAATCTCAGCCCGAGGCCCCTCTCGCTCTCCAGGACAAAAAGGTGTCAGTCTTGAGATGCACTTTGTCTGTGCTGAGAGGTCATCTCTTCCTCATTTCCCCTGGAAATCTTTCCCATCAGAGCAAACCTTTCAAGTTCTGCTTCTTATTGGTCCTTCTCTCTCATGATGATCACATCAGGAAATGAGAGCATGATAGTTAATTTCTTGGACTTATTTCCTCATAAAGTCACACAGAACAAATGAGACATGATTTATTGTGTTTCAGCCATTAATATTTTATGTTACCTACAGTGACAAATTTAATAAATCAAAACTTTCCTCCACTTGAGGCTTGTTGACTATTATAGGGACATTTTTAAATTATGAAGCAATTTAAATAAAATATGTCCATTCTGTGAAGTTTGAACTGTCAGGTTGATTTGATCAGGCTTTTATTAAATAAGGAAAAAAAAAACAACTAGCAGAAAATGTTGAAAATGCTTCTGTATTTTCATCTCATTTTCAATTGTTGACAATAACAGTTCACCATTATCTCTGCAGCACGATTACTCTCACAGAGATGATGAAAGAAGAGTTCAGAGTCTTAAGGTCATACAAAGAGTAAATGACAGGATCGTGATTCAACCTTGAGGTTCTCTGATCTTCCAAAACTTACATACATACACTCTGTTTCACCTTGTGTTTTAAAATGCCTCTGAAAATTGCATCTTCACTGGTGGTAGACTGGAGATTTAATTTCACCATATCTTTGGCAATGTGTTTATGAAATGGAATTAGAACCCTCACAGCAATGTTGGAGAACATTAGGAATGATTTGTTCTACCTCGATATGCAGGAAAACAATTCATACATCAAATAGGGATTTGACTAAATGACTTTACTTCCTAACTTTCACAGCCTTGGCTTTTCCCACCAAGATGTCGCTGTCAGTCCTTCCTCCTGAAAAACCCCTCAGACATCCACCATCTCAAGTAAACCTCTTCTTCTACAGAGGGAACCAGAGGCAGGGGAAGTAAATCTGACGGTCTTTGTCCCGTTTGTGGCTAGGGTAAGCTAAGAATTTAGTGTGCATCATTTTTCTCTCTGCCACCTCATTTCAATTATCTAACTCACCAAAGGGAGGGGCTGGCCCCTTCTGTGGACTTCATTCTGCAGGTGATGCATCCAGGGTAAACATGAACATTTAGAGGACAAAAGCATAGTTTAGCTAGTTTCCTTGTACCATATACCTTACAGATCTTCGAGAAAGTATGTAATCATGTGGCCTCTGAACTTTCTCAGTTGTAGTGGATAAAGGCCAAGAGAGAAAGAAGTCAAATAGCCATGTTTTAACATTTGGTCATTTATCCTGAGTGATAAAAATTATAATTTAAGCCAACCTTGAAAACTCTGTTTCTTGTCACCTTTTCACTGTGGCTCATAAACTCACCACTTAAGCATCTGAGGCATGGGGTGCTCGGTGAGCAGAAGTTGATGAAATATTGGAGTCAGAGCCAGAACATGAAGGAATAGGAAGATTAACATTTTTATGGAGCCCACTCTTGCTGTATGCCAGTAGACACCAAGCTGGGTGTCGGGATGAGGGGCTCAGCCCTTACCAGGGTATACTCTCAAGCATAGGAGAAAATCAAAAACCAACCACCAAAAGGGAGACCATAAATTGCCCATGTAATACATGCTACAATGAGAGCTGTCATCATAAGAGTGTTGATTTAACCAGAAAGTCAGTGGCTTTCTCAGTTACTAAAAATTAAATTGAGATAACCCCAAAGAAACCCTATGATATCAGTTTTAAACTCCTTTGAAACTTCTTTCTATAAATGAGAAAACCGAGACTCAGTAAAGTCAGGTGATTTTTCAGAAGCCCTACATTAAGCAGCAAAATTCACATTCAAAGCTCAGACTAAAATTCTGCCCTAGATTCTCCCCCATTGTACTAGAGTTGGTATCTGGCACCTGGTGTGCCCAGGCTTCTAGTCATTGATCTGTTATCCCTACCTGTGTTTTTAATTTTCTGAAGCACTATCAGATACTACAGAAAGAATATAATCTCTAGAATCTGATGATTTAGAATCTGGGTTCAAATTCTCTTACTTGTTTGGTGATCCCTTAGACCAATCATTTTAAATTCCTGGGCTTCTCTTTATTTACTAATAAAGAGAAAATAATGCCACGAATATATGGGGCTACTTCCAGATTAGACATGAAATATACAAGATGTTCTGTTAAAATAATGATCATACAATCAAAAATAACAAGGAATTGAGGATTTAGCTCAAGTGGTAGAGCACTTGCCTAGCAAGCAGAAGGCCCTGAATTGGATCCCCGGCACCCCCCCAAAAAAATCAAAATGCTACCATGGTTGAACACCTACCGTGTGTTACTCGCATCAATGTCCACATTTATACACTACGATAATTCTAGAGGACAAGTACAATTATTTTCCTTTGAAGAAAAGTGTGGCTCTGAGAAATGAAGTGTCCAAGTTCATAAAGACAGTAAGTGACAGAATTAGAAGAAAAGTCTGCCTGGTTTCAGAGCCTATACTCCTAAACAGCACACTATCACCACCCTACCTAGTACTGCCTCCAGCTAGAACAGAAGTGCCAGAAGTTGGGCTGGGTCTTCCCTCCAGTATAAAATTTCCAACTATTTCTTTGCAGATCCTGAGTAGTTCACTAACTACACACACACACACACACACACACACACACACACACACCCTTCGAACTCTCCCTCCTGGGCTCCTGGGCTCGTGCTTGCTGCTGTCCTGTTTCAAGGTGTTCTGTGCAGGCTGCTCCTGCTTTCATTGGCATCAGTAATGTTTCCTCCACCTGCACAGCTGTAGACGGAGCTGAGTTTATTTTTGGTAGTATGTGTTTTCTGAGCTGAAAACAAGGCAGGCCGTTGTCCAGATCATCTGAAAGATCACTGCACTCAGCTCTCAGAGCACTGAACTCCTTTTTTTTTTTTTTTTTGGCAGGGGCAGGGGGGTGAATCACAATTCAAGCAATGAATAGGTGGAAGGAGATGGGAACAGCACGAACAAAGTAATTAGAAGATGAGGAAGGAGGAAAATACAGTGAACCTGGCCAGCTATGTTAGAGTTTTGTCCAAATATAACCACATAAGCTCCTTAGAGCCCTACTTGTTTGCTTATTGCGTGACATTTTGGCTTCCCCAAGGTGCTACACTGTTTCCCATGAACCTCTTCACATTTGCTGAGCAAATCTCTGTCTACCTGAGTATTGGGGTTCCGGCTCCCCTCCCCCAGCTTCTCGAAGTCTTCCCTGATTGTCTCCTTCTCAAGCCAGTTCACTCTCAGTTATATATTCCCATTTTAAATGCAAAAAAGTCTAAGGTCCTAGTCCAGCTATCCTAATTACTAACATTTTGAGGCTGGCCAGTAATCTGAGGTTCGTATCATTTTACATGCGACAGGTATTCTGACATACTTAGCTGTGAAGATTCATGCAAGAAGATGACTGACTTCAATCCCCAGCACTACAAAAAGAAAAAAAAAAGAAGATGATATAACACTATAACACCACCCACTTCACAAATCATTCTTATATATCTTTTGATTACCACGTCTACTTACAAAACAAAACAAAACATCCTTGAACCTCAGGAAATAAAAATAACTCTTATCATTCAAAGTTAGTGAAAACTAGAATAGAGCCTGCAACTATACCCTGAAGGTTTTCTGCCTTTCCATGGATAGAAATAACCCAACTGTGGTGGCATTGACCTTCCATGTCACTTGCTCTAACTGTCCTCATTTTATGGGTGATACTCAGGATGCAGAAGCTGCTAAAACCCACACGGCCACTTTGCAGATGACTGCAATTTCTGAGTGCTCCAATGGCTTGGGAATTAGAGGTGAGTTTATTTTGATAAATAAATCAAATCATTATTACTCACCTGTCTAAATGGGTTGTGTTCAGAAATGCTAAATATTTATAGTCGACAAGGAAAAATTGAATTTGTTCATGCCACGGTTGACAAATTGGTTACCTCATGTAGAATAATTGGTGCTTTTACTCCCAGTACTTGAGTTCTACTCTGCACATTCCTGAGTCATTGCTTAGTTAATGCCTGATTTCAGTTGGCAACCTGCTATTTGTGGAAGAAAATAGAAGACTGCAATGATTTGAATCTGAAGCAGTCTTTTTTGCCTTTGAATTTAGAATGCATACCACTGGAAATCTTAAAACTGCTCACCTAGTTTCAAGTAACAGAAAACCGATTCATTACGAAGAGCAGCGTCTGGCTGTGTGTCTGTCCTTCATCCTGGAATCCCCACTCAGGGACGCATTCCGGAAGGGTCTGCCTGCATCTGGCTGGCGATCTCTGGGTCTTTTCAAAACTCTTATTCATATATCAGAAGCTCAAAGCATCGCTTTCTGCAACAGGAGATAGGGTCGTATTTAATTGCCTTGAGGTGGTCAAGGTGATTTACTGATTATGGTAAATCTGCAGCATGGAAGAAATACCTTTGATTTCTTTCTCAGTGTAATAAGTGTGATGAGCATTTTTGTCAGGAAGGGCACACAGCAGCACACTCACAGTAAAGCCTGGGGCTGCACACTTAGCAGAGCAGAATTCAAAGAAACACCAAGTTCATGTAAAGCAGTGGAGTTTGTGAAGCCAGAAGTCAGGAAAAGTGGCTTTTAGGACTTCTTTTGCCTCTGGTGGGCTGTATTCTTCCTGTGCCCACTACTCTCAGTTGCCTAGGAAACTGACATTTACACCCATAGGGTACAGGTTTTGTTCAAGGCTGTCATGAGCTGGGATGATGACAAGCTAAGTCGCAGACTTTGGGTCATAGTTGGAACCTTCGTGCTACTCACAACAATCCTGCTTCAATACTTCTAGCTTCCATTGTAGTTACTAGACTGCTGGAAACAATGTTCTTACCAAAATAGAAAGAAGGGAAGAAAGACAGAAAGAAGAGAGAAGAGAGGAAATAAGAAAATATCTGTTGGTGGCTTCCAGTGAATACATTTTACTTCCTGAAATGAGACTGAACATTGCCAGTTCTTACTGAGGAGAAAATGAATGTAAGCATATGATGTTTGGAGCTGGGGCAATCATCTTGCAACCATGAGGAATAATTATAAGAATAAGAAAGTTAACATGCTGAAAATCACAGAAAAGAAAGATGCCAAGAGCTCATGTCTTAATGGCATTCTTGATCTGGGAAGAAATTTGGGAACTGCATACTTCCAGATTTCTCATAAAATAAATAACAACTATCTTTATGACTGACACAGTTGGTGGTTGGATCTTTTGTTACTTACAGCCAGAATAATTCTTGTTACATTAACTAAATCACTAATTACTTCTCCCTTTCTTTTACCTCTCTCCCGCTTGTCAGGCTGTGCTATTCAGTCTTTTCTTTTACTGATTTTGTACTCAATTTATGCATGTTTATTGTTAGAGTCACTGGCATTAAACTGGATTGTTACGGCTAATTTTAGGAGGTTTTCTCTGGCATGATAACATGATTAACAGGTTTTATAATTTACACTAAGTTAGTTAAAATGTTGTCCCTATTAGGTATATTTCCCAGCCCATGGATGTCAGAGTTAGCCACAGGACATTGAGTGATTCTATGAGTCAGATAAAATAATGGTGTTCAAAGCTGTTCAGATCCTAACCCCCAGGACTTCTCAATATGTTTCCTTGTATAACTACAGACGCCTTACAGATTTGACTATGTGAAAAAACTTGAGATGGAGAGATTATTCTGCATTATTATGTAGACACAATGTAGTCATAGGAATATTTATAAGAGGGACACAGGAGTGTAAAAGCAAGAGAAAGAAGTATGACAATGGAGGTGGAAGCGAAAGATCTGAGGATGCTACATTGCTGGCTTTGAAGATGGAGCAAGGGCCATTTGCCAAATCCTGCATGGAGCCTTTAGCAGCTGAAGAAAGCAGCAAAATAGATCTTCCTCTAACCTCTAGACCCAACCATCCTGGCCAACACATTCTCATATTAGCCTAGCAAGACTGATGATTTTAGACTTTTAACTCCAAAGCAGTAAGACAATAGATTTGTGTTGTTTTAAATCATGGAGTTGATGGTAATCTGTTAAAGCAGCAACGGGAAACTAACACGCTGTTGGAAGGAGAGTTATATATCTGCACTCAATCAAACCTGGAAGGAGTTGTGTCACTTAGCTAATCAAAAGTGGGCAGAATTGGCATTCAATTGCTTGTTCTTTGATCTCATTTTTTTCTCTCCTATCAAACTGGCAATGTCCAAAAAAGGTGTGCCAACCATCTTGAGTACAAGAGTGAAAAAGGGGCATGGTACAGAGCCCTGTTAGAGCACTACATGGGTACTGAGTAAGACTTGGGGGGTTATTTACTACCCTGTACAGCGAAGCCTATTCTGATGCATCAGCTCACAGTTCCAGGCTCTAGCACAGTTACTGGAACATAGTAGTTATTCAATACATTTCTGATCCCCCTCCCTGCAGGTGAGAGCCTTGGGCCTCAGCAAGCAGAGTGAACAGGTGACTCATTGATGGACCTAGGGAAGAATCCTGATTTTACCACTGCTCAACGAGCCTAAACTTCTTTATTGATAATATCAATTTAGCTTATGTACTTTGAAGAATAAAATGAGTTAATGTACAAAAAGACTTGACCTAATATCTAGGATGTAGTAGATTCCCAACATCAAGAATTAAATAATAATTACTTAACATATTTAACTAAATAATTTCCAATAAATATATTCTTATTTAATTTTATAATGATGATGATAATGTTTCCACTCCCTTTCAAATATACTTTTTTCCCCAGTTTTATTCATGTATAATTAATGATAAAACATTGTATATTTTTATGATATACAACATGGTGCTTTTTTTAACCAAGAACATGTATTGGTACATTTTACATATAATGATCACATTCATCACATTTATTTTGTACCTGTACATGATGTATCTTGGTTTTCCCCCCTCTTTGCCACCCCTCCCTTCTTTTCCCTCCTTCCCTATTTACAGCAGGTTTATTCATATTTTTCCATGATTTCTCTTTCCCTTTTCTTTCCTTTTTTTCCCTCCCTGCTTCCTCCCCTTCTCTCTTTCTAGTTCTCCTCTCCTTTGTATATTATCTTCCTTTTATATAATATCTATTATACCTCTTTGTCCTTATTTAGAGTTATGGTTTCTCATATCAGAGAAACAATTCCATGTGTACTCATGAGTGTCTGATTTATTTCATTTAATAGTACGTTCTCAAGGAGCATCATTTACATACAAATGACCCTAGTATATCCTTTTTTATGGTGGTGTAGTACTCCATTGGGTAGAAAAACCACATTTTCTTTAGCCATTCATTGGTTGTTGGGCATTTAGGTTGTTTCCAAAACTTAGCTATTACAAATTGTGTTGCTATAAACATGGTTGTGCATGTATCATTGTGGTAAGATGATTTTAATTCTTCTGGGAAGATCCCCAGTAGGGGAATAACTGGATCAAATGGAACCTCTAGTTCCCACCAACAGTGGAGGAGAGTTCCTTTTTCCCCACAGCCCCTCCAGCATTTGTTATTGATTGATTTTTTTCATAAATGTCGTTCTATCTGGAGTGAGATGGAATCTTAACATTGTTTTGATTTGCATCTCTCGAATGACTAGTGATGTTGAACACTTTTTCTTATATTTATTTGCCATTTTTATTTCTTCATCTGAGAAATGTTTATTCATTTCAGTTGCCCATTTTTGGATTGGGTCTTTAAATTTGGGAGGTTTGTTTTTTTGAGTTCTTTGTATATGCTAGATGTTAGACCTTTGTCTAATGGATAGCTAGCAAAAATTTTTTCCAAGTCTGTGGGTTTTCGCCCTGCTCTATTGATGATTTCTTTTGTTGTGCAAAAGCTTTTTAATAGCATGTGGTCCCAAGCACTGATTCTTTGTATTGTTTCCCGTGCAGTCTGGGAACTGTTCATAAATTTTTCCCTACCCCTATGTCTTCAAGGGTTCTTCCTATTCTATTCTCCAGTAAATTTGGTGTTTCTGTTTTAATGTTTAGATCTTTGACCCACTTCAATTTGAGTTTAGTACATGGTGAGAGACATATATCTAGTTTTAATTTTCGACATGTGGTTAGCCAATTTTTCCAGCACCATTTGTTAAAGAGGCTATCATTCTTCCAGTGAGGGTGTTTGGCTCCTTTGTTGAAGATGAGGTATTTGAGTGTGTTTGGAATTGTTTCTGCACCCTCCAATCTATTCCACTGATCCGCAGGTCTGTCTTTTTGCCAGTACCATGCTGTTTTTATCACTGTGGCTTTATAGTATAGTTTTGGGTTGGGGATTGTGTTGCCCCCTGCCTTGCCCCTGTTGCTTAGGATTGTTTTTGCTATTCTTGGTCTCTTCAGGTTCCAGATGAAATTCATGATTGTCCTTTCTAATTCTCTGAAGTATGTTAGTGTTATCTCGATCAGAATTGCATTAAATCTGTATTGTAATTTAGGAAGTACAGCCATTTTCACTATGTTGGTTCTTCCTACCCAGGAACATGGGATATCTTTCCATTTTCTGATATCCCTTTCAATTTCCTTTTGTAGAGTGCTGTAGTTTTTGATGTAAAGATCTTTTACTTCCTTTGTTAGATGAATTCCTAAGTATTTTTTTTTGTGTGTGTGCAATTGTGAAAGGTATACCTTCTGTTATTTCTTTCTTGGTGTGCTTATTGTTTGTATATA
This sequence comes from Hystrix cristata, assembly GCA_004026905.1. Lineage (NCBI taxonomy): Eukaryota > Metazoa > Chordata > Mammalia > Rodentia > Hystricidae > Hystrix > Hystrix cristata. The sequence goes on along the minus strand of PVJO010027066.1, from coordinate 8,339 downwards.
GGAATGTTATTGACTTTTGGGTATTGACTTTGTATCCAGCAACAAAACTGAATTTAGTTATTAAATCTAGAAGTTTTCTGGTGGACTTTTTTTTTGTTGTCTATGTAGAGTATCATGTCATCTGCAAATAACGATAATTTAAATTCTTTCTTTCCTATCTTTGTTCCTTTTACTTCTTTCTCTTGTCCAATTGCTCTGGCTAATGTTTCTAGAACTATGTTGAATAATAGTGGTGACAGTGGGCAACCTTGCCTTGTTCTAGATTTTAGTGTGAAAGCTTCCAGTTTCTGACCATTTAGTGTGATGGTGGCTGTTGGTTTGTCACAGATGGCTTTTTATCAGATTTAGATATACACCATCTATTCCTAATTTCTGTAGTGTGTTTTTCATGAATGGGTGTTGAATTTTGTCAAATGCTTTTTCTGCATCTGTTGAGATGATCATGTGATTTTTGTCTTTGACTTTGTTGATATGGTGTGTTACATATATTGATTTGCGTATGTTGAACCATCCCTGCATCCCTTGGATGAATCCTACTTGGTAATAGTGTATAATCTTCTCGATAATTCGTTGCATTCTGTTGGCCAGTATCTTGTTGAGTATTTTTGCATCTATGTTCATTAGGGAGATTGGCCTGTAGTTCTCTTTTTCAGTTCGATCCTTTTCTGGTTTTAGTATTAGGGTAATGCTTGCTTCCAGGAATAATTTTGGAAGTACTGCTTCCTTTTCAATTTCATTAAAGATTTTGAAAAATAATGGTATCAGATCATCTCTGAATTTCTTTTAGAATTCATCTGTGAAACCGTCAGGACCTGGGCTTTTCTTTGTTGGTAGGTTTTTAATTACCGCTTCAATTTCAATGGCTGATATTGGGTTATTTGGTGTCTTTATCTCTTCTTGGTTTTGTTTTGGTAATTCATATGTTTCTAAGAATCTGTCCGTTTATTCTGCGTTTTCTATCTCTTTTGAGCATAGGTTCTTGAAATAGGTGTTGATGATCCTTTGGATTTCTGGTGGGTCAGTTGTGACTTCACCCCTTTCATTTTTTATTGTGTGAATTTGAGTCTTTTCTTTCCTTTTTTTGATGAGATTGGCTAGGGGTTTGCCTATTTTGTTTAGTCTTTTAAAGAACCAACTCTTTGATTCATTGATTTTCTGTATTGTTTTCTTGGTCTCAGTTGCGTTGATTTTAGCTCTGATCTTAATAATTTCTTCTCTTGTGTGAGTTTGATTTGTTCTTCTCTTTCTAGATGTTTGAGGTTCAACATTAAGTTGTTTATTTGAGCCCTTTCTGTCTTCAGAAAGACAGAAAGTTCAATGCGATAAAATTCCTCCATAGCACTGCTTTCACTGTATCCCATAAGTTCCGGTATGTTGTATTGTCGTTATCATTTAAATGTATAAATTGCTTAATTTCTTCTTTAATTTCTTCTATGACACAACTGTTATTCAGAAAGGTATTATTTAGTTTCCATGTGTTTATGTGGTTTTCTTGGTTTCTGTTGCCATTGAATTCTAGTTTCATTGCACTATGGTCCGATAGTACGCATGGGACAATTTCGATTCCCTTGCATTTACTTAAGTATTCTTTATGAGCTAGTATGTGGTCTATTTTGGAGAACATCCCATGTGCAGCTGAGAAGAGCGTGTATTCTGCTGTTGTAGGGTGGAACACTCTGTAAACATCTGCTAAGTCCCTTTGTTCACAAAGTTGATTCAGTTCTGATATTTCTTTGTTAATTTTCTGTCTAGTCGATCTGTTTGTGACAGTGGGATATTGAAATCTCCCAGTATAATCGCGTTAGTGTTTATTTGATCTTTCATGGCTCTTAATATTAATTTTATGTATTTTGGTGCACAATATTTAGCACATAAATATTAATGATTGTTATTTCTTCCTCTTATATTTTTTCCTTGAGAAGTATGTAATGACCATCTTTGTCCCTTGATTAGTCTTGGTTTGAAGTTTACTTTGCCTGAGATTAGGATAGTTACCCCTGCTTTTATCTGGGTTCCTGTTGCATGAAATACAGTTTTCCATCCTTTGAATTTCAATCGATGTATTTCCTTTTGGGTTAAACGTGTCTCTTGTATACAGCATATTGCTGGATCTTCTTTCTAGATCCATTCTGCTAGCCTGTTTCTTTTGATTGGTGAGTTGAGTCCATTTAGATTGAAGGTTAAAGCTGTTATGAGTTGACTTATCTTTATCATATATCTTTTCTGTTGATGGTTCTGTGTTTCACCTCAGTTCAACTGCTTGTCTTACCTGGTGGGATTTTATTAGTGTCCTTGTAATTATAGTTAACTCTCTCCTTTTCCAGGATCTCCTTCAAGATATTTTGTAGAGGTGGTTTGGAGATCATAAATTTCTTCAGTTGTTCTTTGTCATGGAAGTATTTTATTTCATCATTGAATTTGAAAGATAGTTTGGCTGGGTACATCAATCTGGGTTGGGGATTGTTGTCTTTTAAGGCTTGAAATATTTTGCTCCTGGCTCTCCTTGACTTAAGGGTTTGTGTAGAGAAATCTGCTGTGATTCTGATGGATTTATCTTTATAGGTGATTTGTTTTTTATTTTCTCTAATAATTTTCAGTATTCTGTTCTTTTGCTCAATTTCTGGAATCATGATTATTATATGTCTTGGTGTAGATTTATTTTGGTTTGAGTAATTGGGGTTCTATATGCCTCACTTATTTGTATATCAAGTTCTTTTCTCATGCTTGGGAAGTTTTTGTCATTACTTCTGTAAATAATCTTTTTAGATCCTTCGCATTGTCTCCTTCTTTTTCATTCGTTCCAATCACTCTCATATTGTACTTCTTTGCATCATCTTGCAGCTGTTGTAGTGATTTTTCATATTCTCTAGCTATTTTTAAGAGATCTTTCTTTTCATTGTCACTAATTGCTGACCTAGCTTATAGGTCTGAGATTCTATCTTTGCTCTCATTCAATCGGCTGTGTATATTTTCCAGTGAGTTTTTTATTTCTTGGATATCTGTTTGGATCTGTTTCATGGATTCCATTTCGTTGCTAAGTTGAATGTTCAAGTTTTCCATTGTTTTTCTAGGCTCCTCTGTTTTTTTCATCTGTGTCTACCCTGAACTCACTAAGCAGGTCTTTCATTATGATTGTCATCTCTTTTTTGACTTGTACAGTTATTTCTAATCTGATGTTCTTTACAGCCACGCCTATCTGCTTTTCAACTTCAGCTGCTATCATATCTGAGCGTTTGTCTTCTGATTTCCTCTATGTCATTGTCCTCTGTATTTGTTCTGGGTGAGCTGGGGGTCTAGGGTTGTGTTTTGCTTCTATGTCTTGTCATTTTCTTTGTATACATATGTAATTTACTCCTTTTAGCTTGTTCTCTGTTGATTCTATATTTTGTTTGTGGGAGGTTAAATTAAGATAGGTATTAGTGTTTTCCTAGGAAATGTCTGTTCTTATGGTTTCTTCTAGGTATATGCATTTCTTAACTCTTGTGACCTTTATGTCTCCAGGACTATCTTCAGTGACAAGGGCATGATTGGCTCTACTTGGAAAAGGGGAAGGATAAAGAAAGTAACGAAGAAAAGCTAAAAAAGAAAAAGAAACTAAAAGAAAAAAATAAGGGAAGGGATCGAGCAGAAGATATTGTCACTGGTGTCGAGTCCTAGATTTTGTGCATATTAATGGATTTAGACCCTGCTGGTGTGCAGGCAGGCAGGAGGCCCTTTGTGCAGTCACTGGAGCCAGGGGGCATGGCTTGCTGAAGCCTGGGAAGCAGGCTCTCACCTGTCCAAGGTATTTGCACAATCAGGAGACCGGCAGTGCTGTGTGTGGGATGCTGGGCAGGGCCTAGGAAAGCCCTTGATGCTGATGATCCTGCTTGGAGGCAGCCGGGCAGGCGGGCAGCCCACCATGTAGTCACTGGGACTGGGGGCAACATGATGTTTTGAGATAAGTTCAATCATTAAATTTTTGAATGATGACCACAGCCAAGCTAGGTAACACAAATTGTATGAGAACATGACTGTGTCAGGAGAGTTCTGGACATATAGTAGGTTTTCAATAAATACTGGGGAAGAATAAATGGGATGATATGTTTTCAATTCTGTACCCGATGTTACCATCTTCTGTGAATCTTGCTTATGTCTAGTGTGGGTAGTGGTTAGGCACAGACTTGCAGCTAGAATATCTGTGATAATGTCTTGGCTTTCTCAATTCCTAGCCCTAGGGAGAGTTAGTTAATTTCTTCATTCCTGTATTCTTTATTTCATGAGTACATGTTTGCAGCACAAAATAATTACATTTATCTTGGAAAGCTGGTACATGTACATAACACATCTCAATTCTTTTTGTAATCCACTTCCTCTCCTCTCCCTCTTCCCTCCCTCCATCTCTCAGTCCTCTTCACTTTTGGAAAAGTTCTATTTTCTTGTTTTCTAATATCTATTTTGTATTGCACCCTTCAAATTACTTATATTTTGGAATTCTCATATAAGATAAACCATAAGATATTTAAACTTGTGTGTTTGATTTATTTCATATAACATTATGATCTTAAGGTACATCCATTTTCCCACAAATGACTCAGGTTTATCCTTGTTTATGTGATAGTAGTGTGTGGTGTGTACATACCACATTTTCTTTATCCAGTCATCTCTTGATGGATATACAGGCCTTTTCCAATTCTATTATGAGTTGTGGTGCTATAAATATGGATATGCACGTATCACTGTAATATGATGTCCTTAACTCTTTCAGGAAGATATGTAGAAGGAGAATAGCTGGGTTGAATAGAATTTCTATTTTTAGTTTTTGAGAAAACTCCATACTGATTTCTAGAGTGGTCGTACTAGTTTATATTCCCACCAGAGATGTAGAAGAGTTCCTCTCTCTCTGCAGCCTTCTCAGAACTTTTATTATTTGATTTCTTGATGATAGCTATTCTTTCTGCAGTAAGATGGAATTTATTGTTGTTTTAATTTGCGTTGCTTTAATGGCCAGAGATATTGATTATTTTGTCATATATTTACTTGCAAGTTTTACATCATCTGAGAAGTGTCTGTTCATTTCAATTGTCCATTTTTAAATGGAACTTTTATGTTGGAAGGTTTAATTTTTGAGTTCTTTATACATTCTATATATTACTTCTCTGTCCAAGATATAGCTGACAAAATTGTTTCCCATTCTGTAAGTTGTTTTTTCACCTGGTTGGCTGTTTCCTTTGGTGTGCAGAAACTTTTTTTTATTTAGTATAATCCCATTTGCTGATTCTTGGTGTTATTTCTTGTGAAGCTGGGGCTATGTTCAAAAAGTCCTTGCCCGTATATATATTTTCAATAGTTTTACCTATTTCATATTCCAGTAGATTGAATGTATCTGTTTTAACATTTAGATCTTTGCTTCTTTTTAGTTTCAGTTTTGTGCATGGTTAGAATGGTTCTAGGTATGTGGACAGCCAGTTTTCCCAGCACCATTTGCTAATGAGGATATCTTTCCTCTAGTGTATGTTTTTGGTCCTGTTGTCAAAGATTAGATTGCTGAATATTCCTGAGGTTGTTTCTGCATCTTCTATTCAGCTTCATTGGTCCACATGTCTGTTTTTATGCGATTTCCATGTTGTTTTTAATCACTGTAGCTTTATAATATTACTTGAAGTCCAGGATTGTGATGCCTCTGGCTTTGTTCTTGTTGCCCAGGATTACTTTTGCTATTGTAGGTCTCTTCTAGTTCCACATGAATTTTAGGTTTATTTTCTCTAGTTCTGTGAGGAATGCTGTTGCTAGTTTGATTGGTATTGCATTTGTTTTAGTTACTTTCTTGTTGCTGAGGCAAAATACCTCACACCCACAAGTTAAATGACAAAAGTTTATTTTAGCTTGCAGTTTGTAGAGGTTTCCATAGAAAGTGTGCCCCAAGGCAGGCAGCATGGCAAAGGGGCATGACAGAGGAGAAACAGTTCATGGTATGGCAGGCAGAAAGCAGTGAGATTTCTTTCTTCCTTCCCTTTTTATTACATCCAGGTGACAAACCTATTGGCTGGTGCCACCCACTCCCAATGTGGGTCTTCTCTCTTCCATAAATCCATCCTCCACACCCAGAACTGTGTTAAACAATCAATGAACTAATCCAATGTCACACACCCATGGCTCAATCACTCCCCAAAGCCCCACCTATGAGTTCATTAGGCTTTGGGGGGATATCTAGATATAAACTTTAACAGCATTAAATCTGTGTATCTACTTTGAAAGTGTGACCATTTTGACAGTACTGGTTCTTCCTACCTAGGAACAGGGGCTATCTTTCCATTTTCTGATGTCCTCTTGGATCTCCTTTCTCAGAGTTCTGTAATTTTCATTGCAGAGGTCTTTTACTTCCTTGGTTAATTCCTAAGTATTTAATTTTTCTTGATGTTATTGTGAGTGGTACTGTTTCCCTAGTTTTCCCAGTGAGGTCATTATTAGGGTACAGGATATTCCTATAATCTTATCTGTAAAATGGAGTAATCCTAGCACTTTTCTCATAAGTTTGTACTTAGGTTAAATGTTATTGTTTGTAAAGTATTCACTACATAAAAATTGCCTTACAAATAAAATATTTAACAGTGAAATTCTGATTGGATCAAGGCAACACTATTGCTCCATTTTGGGGAGGCATTTAAGAGTTATTTCCCCCACTGGTTCAACTACCTCAAAGGCAGAGCCACATGATATAACACACTGCAAGTTGTGTTTGAAAATACTTGTGCAAAAGTGGTCTTTAAGGAAGAACCGCATAAAGGGCAGTGTATGGCACAGCAATTGTGTTAGGAATTGTCCTAAGAAGACTGGAACTAAGAGAAAAGAAAGTACACCCATACGCAAACACCAGAGGCAGAGCGAGGATATGAACTCATTGTGCTAACTCTAAAAAAAGTGAGCTTTTAGAAGAAACCTTGGTCAAACACATTAATTCAGCAGCTGATATGTTCTACTTACTTGTGTCTTGCCCATTTTATAAACAGAATGCCAGTGAATTTAAATGATTTGCATGGGTCACACAACAAGATATCTGTGAAGATGAAGCCTCCTCCACGTCACTCGTTTTTGTTTTTTATTTTCTGGAAACCACCCACTGCAAACAACCCTGTTTCTTGTGTTTCCCAGAGTTCTGTGCTCTCAGTTTATCTAGACTACTTCAAGGTTATGCTTGAAGGTTTTAAAAGTCTAACAATAAAACATCTTGAAGCTTGCAGCTTCCATAATCTGTCATCCAAATTTTCCATGTTTTATGACCACCATATAGAGATTTTGTTAGTGATAGTTTTGGCTTTTTTTTTTATTTATTTATTTATTTTTTTTTTTTGATGCTGGGGATCGAACTCGGGTCCTTGTGCTTGCAAGGCAAGCACTTTAACCACTGAGCTAAATCCCCAGCCCCTAGTTTTGGCTTTTTAATGAATAACAATGGATGCATCTGGCATTGGTATTGAATGGGAGGAAAGGAAATCCTGAGAAGAGGTTTTAAGTCTCCTTGATGTGACATCTAACTTCTTATAAATCAGTGTCTATTTAACTACATCATATTTGAAACAATCCATTCATTAAATCAACAAACCATTACTGGGATATAATAATGTGAAATATTATTGTAGGCACTGGGGATATAGATAGAGGTGCATAAGAAATATTCTCATAATTTAAAAGCACAGTCTGTAGTAGATAACTCTCTTGTTAAAATTTTTGTGCACTACTGAGAAAACAAAGAAAAAATAAGTGCATAATGTAAAATTTAATTTATTGATATTTTTTGTTTCGCTTAAAAAGTTTAGGGTTCTACTTTCCCTTCAAAGGTGGGAAAAGAGATTTATTACTAGGAGCTAGAAACACATTAAGTTTATACAGCTGGGAATTCGATTCCAAATCTGAGTTCACTAAAATGTAAGAAGTGAAAACTTCTTTTGGTCTGTTTGTTTACAAGTGTTTAAAATACATTACCTGGCTCATAATATAGGTGCAAAAAATATTTGTTGAAGATACCAGAACACACAACTGGCGAAGTACAGTCTGTGTGATAAATGGCATTGGGAAAACCAGATGTCTACATGAAGAGGACTGAAACTGAAGGAAGAAATTCGAAAGATTATGATGCTGTCGCTAACAAAGTAATTGAACCTAAGGAGTTATTTGTTCAATAATTAAAATTCAAACTTTATTCAAATTTATTTCATTCATTCAATACACTCTTACTGAGTACACACTATGTGTCAGTCTCCACACTTCAGAACAGGGTAGTATGAACAAGAGAAAGAGCTTCTTCGCTTCTTGTGCTTACAGTGTGCACCACACTTTCTGCCTAATAAACTGAATAAAGT
>PVJO010027065.1:0-20156 GCA_004026905.1 Hystrix cristata | reverse complement strand
CCCCCCCCCAGCTGCGGGAGCTTTTTACTTTCTCTCGGTGTCTCCCCTTTCTCTGCCCTTCCTCCGCATGGTGCGCGGGGTCTCCAGCCCTCGCCCCGTGGGCACCAACCTCGCGCTGCTCTCCCCGCGCGGGGCCTGGTGGGGCCGGGCGACCCTGCAGCTTCCGCGCACCTGGCGGCCCCGCCCCCACGCCGCGCGGTCCCGGGCCGGGGGCGGCGGAAGCTGCCGGGCCCGATAAGGCCGAGGCCGGGGCTGCGGCCAGACGGGGACCCTGGCGGGGACCCAAGGGACGGCGGGGGAGGGGCCGCTCCGCCTCTGGACGGCGACACGGGATGGGGGCGTCACGCCTCGGTTACCTCGGCTGGAAAGTGGGGTGGGCAGCTGGGGTCAGCGGCCTGGTGAGTGCCCGCCCCCCGGCCCCCGCTGTCCCCCATCGGGAACCTCCTCGAAGGCCTTATACCCCTCTCCCAGGGAGCCAGACGGGGACCCGGCGCCTGGAGGCGGCTGCCTGCGCTGTCCCCAGCTCCCAGCGTGGCCAGTAGGGAGCAAGGGCAGCCAGCATGTGGGGACTGCTGCACCCAGCCCCCTCCCGGCTCCCGACCCTGGGGAGAGGTGGGGGCAGTTGCTAGGGGAAAGGGAAGTGCTCCCTGGCAAGGCTCAGGGCCCCGAACTTGGCATCAGACAGGACAGGGGCTCAGGCCTGCTCAGGTCGTGGGACCCGGAGCAGCGTCCCTCTCCTGGCTTGTCATCCGTGACGCGGGAGTGACAATAACACGGCAGATAGCGCGGGGAAGAGGCTGAGCCCCTGGCTGTAGGGGATCAGTTTCCTTTCGGCGATGTCTCCAGCCCTCCTGAGGGCTTGCTGCACCCATGTTGGGGTCCAGTCCCGACCAGGGCACAGTCCCTCTGGAGTTGCAGAGCTGGGATTTAAAGCCAGCTCTAGGCACAGGGCATGCTGCCCCTCACCTGTCACCCCACCGTCCCACTGAGCACGGGCCCAAGGGGCTTGCCCAGGAGGCTGCACCCCATTCCGGCTTTCATGGTCCGCTCTGGTGCACTGAGCCTGGAGTCTTCCTAATGGAGAAGGGGCGTAGTCGGGGCTGGACTCCCAAGATTCCAAGGCCCTTCTGTAGGGGCTGCTCTGTTGGGCTGCGGGCGGGGGAACTGAGTGCATCACGGGGCTGCCTCTTTCCAGACAGACGACCTGGTGCCAGTCGCTGCCATATTCGGGCTGGCTTTGAACTCACTATGTAGTCCAGGCTGGCCTCAAACTCAAGGTGATTCTCCTGTCTCAGCCTCCCAACTACTGGGATTACAGGCATGCACCACCACATCCAGCTCTGTGAGCCTCAGTTTCCTAAGAAAAGGGGAGACTCTGAAGCTGTGAGAGTTGAAGGTGCTGTGTACATGAAGTACCTGGTGATACCACCAGCTGCTAATTTAGTCGTGGCTGGCAAGGTGTGGGAGCAAAAATGGGAGGTCCTGCCAGGGCGAAAGTGAGGCCTCCCAGCCCAGTTCCAGCACTGTCCCAGACAGAAAGAGTCAGAGGGAGGCCAGGGGCTGGGGTGCACTGAGGAAGGGAGGGAGCCTGGTTCCCAATCTGACTCAAACAGGTGAGAGGTGAGTAGGGGAGAAGTGGGGGCCTCTGGAGGTGGCAGGGCCTACGGTGTGGTGTCACCCAGCACAGCAGGATCGCCTGAGGCCCCATCCACAACCTCTCTGTCCCTTGCTGCACAGTTTGGGGTAGGTGTCCCTGTTTTCCAGTTGGGGAGACAGACTTGGAGAGGCCAGGTTGCTTACCCAGGGTCACAGGCCACACATGCTCTGGGGTCTGTCGCTCCACATCCTGGGCTCTGTGGGCACAGCCACTTTATTTTTTTGCCTGATAAGGAAGGAAACAGCGCTCCTGGCCCTCTAATGAGGAGACTGAGGCTTGGGAGAGCTTCGTGGCGGCCACTGTCTCCCCAGAGCTGCAGGTAGGCAGCTGTCTAGCAGTGACATCAGGTGACCCAGGGCGGGGCGGGGCGATGTGGCTCACGCTGACAGCAGCGAACTAGCGTGAGGGAGTGAGCTCCCCATCTCAGGAGAGCTCTGAGGAGAGGCATCTGGAGCCTCCACCATGCACCCTACAGCTGAGGAGCAGGCTCAGAGTGGTCCCCAAAACTAGCCACCATATTTAAAATTTTCTTGTTTTGTTTTGTTTTGTTTTGTTGAGACACAGTGTTGCTGTATAGTTCAGGGTGGCCTCCTGCCTCAGCCTCCCGAGTGCTGGGATGGCTTGGGCCACCTCGCCCAGCTTTGAAATTTCTTATTTTATCTTAAAGCTTCCTACAAGTTTGCATTCTTCTCTTTAATATGCTGGACCCCCCTTTTAAAAAGAGTTTCCCCTCTCAGCCTTCTTCCTGGTGGCCCCTCCAGGGAGACACGCATGGTTACATCTGTGCTTGTGCCCTGCTGCGGAGCCTCCAGGGTTTGGGGGATGAGTGGGGATGGGGCTGAAGGAAAGGCCTGCCCGCCTGCGCAGTTCAGGGCCGGCCCCAGCTCCGAGCCATGATGGGGCTCTCATCTTCTCAGGGCCTCTGTCCACCAACAGCTCACTGCAGAGCAACCCCAGCCTGCCGCACCCCAACCCACGAAGTCCTGGCGTAGAGGGGGAAGCAGCCATCCTCACGCCGCTCCACCACCAGCCCACAACCCGGGGATCCCTGGCCCCCGAGCCTCGGGCCTGGCCCCAAGGACCTGGGAAGGAGGGATCTCCCAACAGGCAAGACCTGGGCGCCGGCCAGGGAGGCAGGAGGAAGGAGGGCAGGCGTGGGGCGCCTGGGGGCCGCTGCCTGCCAGGTCCCCGTGCCCAGGCTAGGGAAGTTTCTTATTTCTCCTACTCTGACTTCCCCCTTTGATTTATTATAGCCATGAAATGCTCTGCTCTCTTCTCTATTCCTTGCTGTCCCCCGGGGCTGGAGGAACACAGGCATCCCCAGGCGTCCGGCCTCGGCCTGCTGCTCCCGTCTCCTTCTGAGGCTGGGGTGCGGGGGCCAGCACGGAGAGGTGAGCGGGGGGCAGGGAGGAGGGCACGGGGGCTGGCCGAGTGGCAGGTGTGACTCCGACAGAGCGGCTCCCTGGGGTCCTGGGGTGGCACGCCCTGGGCCAACGGCCAGCGAGGCTTGGGAATGGGGCCTTGTCAAGGTCTGGAGGCCGGCAGTGCCCTCAGATGCCAAACCCTACATCAGAGAGATGGCTCTTCTGTGACCCTTGACCCCACCTTCTGATGAGGGGTGGCCCACACAGGCCAGGCTCAGGCCAGCGTGGCACTGGGCGGGAACCCAGCACACAGAAGGCCTGAGGTGTGAGGCCCAGAGTCTCTGGGGTCCTTGGGGTCACGGCAGGGAACCCCCTCTCCAAACCTGGCCCAGGCGCCAAGGCCAGAGTCTGTGTCCAGCCCCGCGTTGCCCCAGCCCCTGTGCGGTGCCTGTGGTAATGGGGCTGTTAGCGTTTTGCAATGGGCCAGGGGTGGGAGGCGGCGCGCACACGCTTCCTGTGGTGGCCGGGCGCTTCCTGTTTTCTCAGGCGCCGGCCCTGCTGCTGCCGATGTGGAAACAGGGCAGCTGCAGCCAGGGTGGCTCCAGGCTGGGCAGCCTGACCCCGCCACCCCCAGGCCCAGACCTGGTAGGCGATGGCCCAAGTCCCCCCATGCCATGCCCCCTCCTTGCCTCACCAACAGCTGCCGCCAACAGGAAGGGCCAGGCGGGTGGTCCATTGGCAAACCAGGGCCGAGGCCAAGAGCTCCAGGCTGTCTCAGGCATATGGCCCAGGCCTCAGACTGTCCTTCACTTGCTGAGTGCTGCTGGCCCTCAGCGGCCCACTCTAGCCTCAGTTTCCTCTTTTGTGTGGTGTCATGGCCACCATGATGTAAAGTCCCTCGCTCAATTCTGCCCTACTTCCGACTTCCACTGAGCACTGCATCCCAGGGGCCTGAGCTCTGGGGACAGCATTGAGGCTGGGCCCCTCACTAGTGGGTCGGGGAGGGAATTGGAGAGGTGATGTGGCAGGAAGGGGGGCACCAGACCAGAGCCAGGCCTGGAGTGGGGAGAGCCAGGACCAAGTTGGACAGACGGGGTGTTGATGGCACAGAGGGCCAGTAGTGGGTGACGAGTTGATCCGGAAGGACTCAAGTGCAGGAGAAAGCCAAAGGAACCATTTTACCCCTGTGAACCCTGGCAAAGGGCCTGGTTGCCCACACAGCATAGTGGTCCTTGGTGGGAACAGGGCGGGGCAGGGCCCAGGGATGGAGCTGTGTGGTGAGAACAAGGCTTCCCAGCCCTCAGCCTGCCTCTGGGGTCCCCTAGGGTTGGGCCTGGGGATGGGCATGGCCTTCTTCCCGGATCTGTGTTGTTTTGGTTTTAAGCTGATGTTGCAGGAAGGGGAGAGGATGACTATGCTTCTGGTTCAGTCTGCCGTCAGCCCCGACCTCTTGCAACGAGGCTGGGCCCGCGCTCTGGGATCGGCCTGTCCACTAACAGTTCGAGCACTGCCTGGTCCCAGAGCTTTGGAGTCGCCCGCCTCCATCCCGAGACCTTCCTGTCACAGCACAGGGACCCCAAGGCCCAGATGGTGGGGCTGTCAGGCCAGCCTCGGCCTCGCCATCCTGTGCCCGGGCCGGCCTGAGTGCTGAGTTGGCGGCCCGGCAGCTGCTCTGGCCACAGAGGCCCAGTTATAAATAAATGAGCCCCTGTGGCCAAGTCATCAAGTTCTGCAGCTCCAGGGGCCCAGCTGCATTACCTCAGTGACCACAGGTCGGGCTGCCCAGAGCGAGGCCACCAGAGTCCCCCTCAGGCCACAGCTGGCTGGGCTGGCCGCCCCTGGGGGCCCTCAAGGCCCAGATTTGAGTGTCTGTCCCCTCCCCCCAGACCTGGGCCTCCCTGGACACCGGCCACCAAAGGACCAGGCCCATCCCGCCTGCACGGAACCAGTAGCTATTTACAAAGTGAAACCGGGAGGAGTGAAGTGGCTGTGGCCAGGGCAGCTCCAGGCCCCCAGCCCCCACTCCCACTCCGTCCCAGCAGCCCAGCCCCCTCCACGGCTTCCGCTTTCCTTCCCTGCAGGCTCCCCAACCTTCCCTCAGGGTCGCCCCCACCCCCCGCCAGGAGTCCCCTTCTCTTCTTCGCCCTGGGACCCCACGAATTCTGCCGTCCACCTGCGCCCTGCTGGCGGGGCTGCTGGACCTTCGGGGTGGATACGCAGGAGTCAGCGAGCTGTGTGTTCGGGCGCCTGGGCCTTCATGGCACTGCTCCCAGGCTACACTTGGGGCAACCTGCAGAATCTGTGCTGGGATCCTGTGTGGTCACAGAGCAGACGTGGCGGGGAGAACAGGCATGGGCTGGGGATGCTGCAGCAGGCCCCAAGGACAGACAGCAGGTGACTGACCCGGCCACCCCTCGGGGCGGACAGTCTCCTCACCTCCGTCCTGAGGAGAATGTTCACATCCTCCTTGGAAAAAGCTCTTCTGTTCTCCCTGTCATTAAGAGGAAACTGAGGCTCAGAGCGGAAGCCATGTGCCTAAGGCCACATGGAGCATCTGGACTGGGAGCCTGGACTTCATTAGGAAAATCTAAGATCTGTGCCCTCTGCCTCCCTGACTACCCCTCGCCCTGTCTCGTGCCTCCGTCTGTCTCCTGAGAGGATGACGTTGGCCAGCGCAGGGAGAGAGCAGGGGCAGCGCTGCCTGAAGTGTGCCAGGGAGCTGGCCGAGCACCGGGGACCCCTTACTACCCTGCCCATACCTTCCCCTCGACACCTCCCTGCTGAGGACCTGCGTGTTGGCCTCCCTTGGCCTCAGATTCCAGGTGTGAGACTGTCGCAAACTCCAGCCACCGACGTGGAGCCAGCGCTATGTTGGGTGCAGGTGGCTCTATGGCCAGGACTCGGTCCCTGCCCTCCAGGACCACATAGGCCTATGGGGACAGCAGATGAGCATGAAATCCTGAGAACTCCCAGAGGGAAATGGAAAAGTCCGGCTTGGTGGCGCATGCATGTTATCCCAGCACTCAGGAGGCTGAGACAGGAGGATTGCTGTGAGTTCAAGGCTAGCCTGAACTCCATGGAGACCTGTCTCAAAAATCCAAAAAAAAAAGGGAGAGAGACATGGAGGTCAAGAGCTGCAGAGGAGCAGCATGCATTGCCTTGGTACAGGTACTCCTTGGGCTGGACCCTGAAGGGCAGAAGGAGAGTTCCAGCAGTAGCAGGCTGGACAGGCGCTCCATGCTGAGTCACACTCCCGTGCCTGGCTTCAAGGTTCCCATGGCCTGGAGTCCGTTTTTTGCTCCAGGCCTGGGGAACTCCTATCCCCCACTTAAGGCCCTTGGACACACCATAGCACAGCTTGGCTGGGCCTGGCCCGCCCTGGTGCCTCCTAACCTCCCTTCCCACCTAGACTTGAACACACCCGCAGACCAGGCCCCCCTCGCCATCCCCACCCGGGCAAGTGTCTGCTCCAGGCCTTCGGCCCCCGCCATCCTCTGCTCCGAAAAGCACCGTTTCCCTTTTCTGGGTGACCACACGCCGTGCACAGGGAATTTCCATCGCTGGCTGCGGAGCCCGTGATTCACTGAGGCCCCTGCGCACTTAACCCCTTCCGGGCCCGGCCTGCTTCTCCAGCACCCTGATCCAGGGCCCGGAGACCCGGAGCCAAACTCTGAGCCTCCCTGGCCGGCCCGCGTGCAGACCTCAGGCACAGACTCTGGGCTGCGGCTACGGGCTGAGCGCAGGCTTGGGGTGAGACAAGCCGGCTCGAAGCCCAGTTCTGACCCTGGCTGCTGTGTGACCTGGGGCAGGTGGGAATATCCACTCCGAGCCGCTGGTTTCTCCCTGTAAAGTGGAGATAATTCCTGCCCGCAGGGTTAACGATGGGACTGTGCTAGAGTCAGATGGAGAGGCTGAGGCAGGAGGATCTCAGTATATGTGCTGCCGAAGTGAGCCCTGGAGGGTCTCAATTTTGAGAGTAATTTGGGTTACATGAAGAGACGCTGTCGATGCTGGGTATGGTGGTGCACACCTGTAATCTCATCCCTCAGGAAGCCGAGGCAGGAGGGTTGCCGTGAGTTTGTGGCCAGCCTGAACTATGGCGAGATCCTGTCTCAAACAAAATAAGACAAAATGAAAAAACAAACAAAAGACGATGTTCTGAGCCCATGGTAGCAGCCCCCAAATTCTTGGTTTTCCTTCTTGTTTTCAAAGGATGCTGTTTACCCTAGCTCGGGGTTCCTACTCCAGACCCGACCTTCTTCCAGGAGGGTGAGAGGCCTGTGTGGCCGCAGCCCCTGGGCCTGAGCAGGTGACAGGGGCTGGGATGCGATGCCTGGGCTCCCCTGGCTCCCCAAATTCCAGCTTTCCCAGCAGGCTGTGGACAGGCCTGCCACAGGGTCTGTGGGGCCAAGGATAGGTGCTTCATGAGCAGCCGCCACGCCTGCTTTCTTATCTGGTTCTCAGAGCCCGGAGGTATAGCTAGTTGTTGTGCCCATTTTGCAGATGGGACACTGAGGCTTGGGCAGCCAGTGAGCCTGAAGGCAGAGATGGGATTCACACCTAAGTCTTCAGAGCTGTACTCTTCTTCTCCACAGGGCTGTGGGAGCCTTTGGAGAGGCCAATGGGGGGACATGCACTAATTGGGCCCCTGTTGTATACAGGCAAAGGCTTCCACAGATCCACCGTCACAGTGTTGATCAGGGCCACTAGAGCCCCAGGAGGAGAAGGAGTTTGTTGGGGGCCACACAGCCAGGCTGTAGGCAGAGACTCAGGACGTCTAGATGGCAGGGGTGGTGGGGGGCTTGGTGGAGTGGAGGCGTGGTGGGGAGCCTGTCCTTGGTGAGCAGCCGGGGTGTGGGCTGTCGCGGTGACAAGCGGAAGTCGCTGTGGGTGGCGGTGGGTTTGAGGTGCGCAGGAGGCTGAGTGATGTGGCGGGGAGGTGAGCTCCCCATCCCAGCCTGGTCAGCAGGAGCCAGGCATGTGGTTGGGGGCTTCAATCCCGCTGCTCGGGGTCTGCGCCTCCTGGGCATGGGGGTGGGGGTCTGGGCAGGGCAGAAGGAGAGACTGAGGCAGGCTTGGGAGGAGGGGCATTCCGGGGAGGCAGCCTGGAGGAGGAGGCAGCCCTGGAAGGACAGAGGCCTCAGGGTGTGGAAGGGGCTGGGCCGGTACCGCTGTGGAGATTGAGAAAGAGGTTCTGGGAAAGCAGCTTGGTGGCTGCTGGTGGGCGGGGTGGGGCGGCCAGCGGAGGAGGGGAGAGGCTGCGGGATCTGGGTCTGGATCTGGGCAGGTGTTGGCTGCTCTGGGCTGCAGCCTGGGCTGGGCAGGGGCTAAGGGAGACTTCAAGGTCCCCTGACTGTGGCCTCTTTGCTGGCTTCTGTGAAATGGCGCCCAGAAGGCCTGTGGCCTGGGACGGTGGGAGGGGGAGGAGTCCGAGCAGGGGACAGCAGGGACTCAGCCAAGGCCGCCCGCCCTCCCTGTGTGTACCTGTGGGCACTTCAGGGCCACCTATGGAAGTGGCCAGCCAGGGCCTGGGGCTCAGCTTCCCTGGGCTGGCTGAGCCACTCTAAGTCGCAAGCCTTTTTTTTCTTTTTTTTTTTTAGGTACAAGGGATTGAATCCAAGGCCTTCACACTGAGCTCCATCCCCAGCTCTTCGCTGTATTTTTAATTTTGAGCCAGGGACTCACTACATCACTAAGTTGCCCAGGCTGAGCTCGATCTTTTCTTTTTTTTTTTTTTTTGGTGCTGGGGACTGAGCTCGATCTTGTGATCCTCCTGCCTTGGCCTCTCAGAATGCTGGAATCACAGGAATACATCACACGGTGCCTGGCTCAAGTACTCCTGAGCCTCACTTGCCTCATCTGTACCAGGGGGAGGATAATGGCCCCAACTTGGGATTCAGGCACCCTCTGATGGAACCATTTAGCTGAGCCAAGCCCACGCTGGAGCTCTGCGACCTTTCCCGACCAGCGCAGTCTGCCTTCACCTCCTCACCCGCCTGCCCGCTGGGCCTGGGCACTGACGGGTCCCCTGCTCAGAACTCTTCTTGCCAAGCTGCCCCCCACCTGTCTCCAGCATTTACTCAAAGGTGCCCCAAAGCCAGGTGTGGTGGCACATGCCTGTGATCCCAGCACTCAGGAGGCTGAGGCAGGAGGATCATCACAAGTTCAAGGCCAGTCTGGGCTACACGGTGGGTTCAAGGCTGTCCTGGACCGCAAACCAAGAGCCTGTCTCAAAAAAACTGAAAAAAGAAAAGAAATAGCAAGGAAAGGCCCCCAGTGGAGACAGCCTCAGTCCCTTTGCTACCACACGCCGCCCCGTTTGCGGCCCCCTTCATCGGCCGTCACCTCCCAACATGGCGCATGCAATCTGTCGCCCTCTGTCCCCAAGAGCAGGCCCTGAGGCCCGTGGAGACCCCGGGTGAATATCTGTCGACGGTCCTAGCGCTCTCGAGAGCTGCCCGGGGCTGGGGCCACAGCGTGGGATCCCTGAGGGCCCCCAGCGTCTCTCCCTGTGTCTCAACCGGGAGAGGAAGTTGCGAGACGGCCATTGCTGTGCGCGGCAGGCTCAGTTCTTTCGGGTCAACTTTCCCAGCCGGTGGTGTGAGGCCTGGCTTGTGGACGTGCCCTGTCACACCGCCTGGGGCTGGGTGGGCGGAGAGGAACGCGCGGGTGGGGGCGGGGGAGGTGCCATTTCCTCATTTTCCAGCTCTGCAAGGCTGAGGGTGAGGGGTCCCGGGGCCAGGGGTCGTGGTCCCTCCCACCAGCCCGAGGCCTGTGTGGCAATGGCATCGGTGTCCCCAGCCCTACCAGCCCAGTGGGGCAAAGGGCCACCCCAGCCCACGCCCCCCGTCGCTCCAGGCCACCCCTCTGCCGCCGGGCGAGGAGCAGCACTGTGGTCCTGTAAGAGGGTGACTAAGGGCAGTTTTGGTAAAGACCAGGCAACCGTGTCTGTCCCCTGCTAGCTGCCTTTGAAATGCACCACTCTGGCCTGTAACTCAGCATTTGGGTCTCACCCTGGACGGGTGCCACGCGTGTAAAAGACGGTGTTTTATCGATTGCAACCTTTGTCCAGCAGAGACCAAAAGCACCCAGACGCCCCTCAGCAGGGGACAGCTTGCATCAGTTCTAACGACACAGGGAGAAAGAGGCGCAGGAGCCGGAGGTCATGGACACCACCATTCTCTTCCTCCTCTAAATAAGCAAATCTCCCAGGAGGAAGACTAGGTGGGGGCTGGGACACAGCTCTGTGGGAGAGCACTTGCCCGGCATGGTTTGGTCCTGGGTTCAATCCCCAGTACAACAAAAAAGGAAGAAAGGGCTAAACCGTATTGTTCGATGCTTATAAAGAAATGGGGCTGGGGATTTAGCTCAAGTGGTAGAGTGCTTGCTTAGCAAGCCCAAGCCCAAGGCCCTGAGTTCAATCCCCAGCACTAAAAACAAAACAAAACACAGGAGCTGGGCATGTCAGTGCACACCTATCATCTATCATCCCACGCCTATCATCCTGGGAGGCTGAGGCAGGAAGATCACCATGAGTTCGAGGCTGGAATGGGCGACATAGTGAGACTTTGTCTCAAAAACGGCAGAGGGGGTTGTGCTGGGGATGTAGCTCGGCGGGAACACTTGACTCTGGGTTCCATCCCTCCCACTGCTTCTTTTTTTCTTCCTTCTTTCCCTCTTTCCCTCCTTCCTTCCTTCCTTTTTGGTGGTGAGGATCCAATCCAGGGTCTCCCACACTCTAGGCAAGTGTCCTACCACTAAGCTACCTCCCAAGTCCTGAAGTTTAATTTCTTGACCCAGACTATGGTTACATAGATATTCACTTTATAATTATTCTTCGAACTATGCATTACTTGAAAAGTCTCACAGTTGGGCATGGTAGTATGCACCTGTAGTCCCAACTTCTCAGGAGGCTGAGGCAGGAGGATTTCTTGAGCCCGGGAACATGGGACAGTCTGGGAAACATCACGAGATCTTGTCACAAAAAGAGAAATCAGGGGCTGGGGATTTAGCTCAGTGGTTAGAGGGCTTGCCTTGCAAGCACAAGGCCCCGAGTTCAATCCCCGGCACCAAAAAAAAAAAAAAAAAGAGAAATCACAGTACAGAGGATCCTCAACTTGTCAGGAGGTTTACATCCTGGTGAACCAACCGGAAGTTGGAAATACTTTCAATGCACGCAACCTGCATCACATCCCAGCACAGCAACGCACGGCACAATAGAGTCTCAATGGTGACCGGGAGCTGCGATAGCGGTCACTGCTCAGTGTCACAAGAGAGTCCCAGACCGCGTATTACCAGCCTGGGAAAAGGTCGCGATGGAAAATGTGAAGTATTTTGGTAGAAGTTTCCGTGGACCCCTTTTACATGATGATAAAGTTAAAAAAAAAATCCCCAGTGGGATCATCACAAGTCAGGGGGAGTCTATACAGCAAAGCGGCGGAATACTATACAGCCACGAAAACAGACGGTACCAGCTGGGTGTGCTGGTGCACACCTGTCATCCCAGCGCTCAGGAGGCTGAGGCAGGAGGATCATCGTGAGTTTGAGGACAGCCTGGGATACATAACAAGACCCTGTCTCCACAAAATAAAAGGAAACACACATTTAAAAGACTGTCTATGTCTGCAGGCTCATATGTGCCTCAGCTGTCTCCCAGCAGATGCACAGGACCAGGGAGCAGGGGTGCCCGCGGTGCAAGAGGGATGAGGCAGTAGTGGACCTTTTTCTACCTTTTGGATTTTGTACCATGTACTTGTGTTACCCATTCCAAAAATAAACTCATTAAAAACTTTTTTTCTTCTCATTCCCTGGAGACTCCAAGGTTTTGGTTTTCCAACCAATTTCCTACCAATGAGAACGAAACTGTACCTTGGCCTGATGTACCCGGGACCCCAGGCAGGCTGGGGACTCACGCTGACCTTCTTACTCCGCGAGAGAGGGGGGAGGCTGGGGGTGCTTCTTTCTCGAAGGTCCGACTGCCTTCTGGCTGCTGGTTGTTGGTGTCCCCTGCGTCACCTCCCCGTTGTCCCTCTTGTGTTCCCCTTCCCTTCTCCCTTGCCCTGGTCACTCCTTTCTTTCTTGGTCTTCTCACTTCTCTGGCTCTCCTTTTTGGTTTTTGATTCAGAGTCTCACTACGTAGTTCAGGCTGGCCTTGAACTCACTACGTAGCCCAGGCTGGCTTCGAACTTGTGGTGGTCTTCCTGCCTCAGCCTCCTGAGTGCTGGGATCACAGGAGTGTGCCATCATGCCCAGCTCCCTGTCTCTCCTTTGACCTTTCTATTTTATTTCTCTTTCCCTTCCTTGCCTCTTCTCCCTGCCTCAGCTGCTTAGCTTCCTGCTCCCCACCCCCACTCCAGCAGAACCCAGAGCTCCACCTACAAACTGTGTGACCCTGCGCAGGCCCCTGAGCTCCTGGGCCTCAGTTTAACAGGTGTCTGGCTTGGGCCACAAGGGTAAAAGCATCCAGCTCAGTGCCAGTCACGCAAACAATTTTGTTCCTTTTTGGCACTGGCGTTGTGGATTATCAGACTCACACGGCGCTCAGGATTTAACCCCCACCACAAGGCTGGGGCTGCAGCTCGTTGGCAGAGGCAGCAGGGCGCCTGGCTGTCAAGCGCAAGCTCTGGGTTCAATGCCGGGTACTGCAGGACCAAACCCAACCACTCCACAGTGTGCTTGCTATGTGATGGATGATGGGGTCACATCCCTGGAAACCCCAAAATGCACTTAACTCACTCAACCCTCAAGGACCAGAGCTCGGTCACAAGGGCTGCCACAGCCTGCCTCCTTCCCCTCATGATCTGGGGGGACCGGGACCCTTCTGTCCCTGGAGCTGCTGCCAGGTTCTCCATGGAGATTCTTGGAATCGAATCCTGCTCTTCCTGAGACTTTGAGTAACGGGAGGCCCTGCAGATGGGAAGCGGCTGGAAGAGGGCGGCGGGGTTTGCTGTGCACGGACACAGGACCCTGTGTGGCCAGCAGTGGGAGGCTTTCTGCCCATTTCTGGAGATTTTTGGTCTTGAATCTCTCTCATTTTCTTTCTGTGCTGGGGGTTGAACCCAGGGCTCTGTGGATGCTAAGCATATGCTGTATTACTGAGCTACATCCAGACTTTTTTATTTTTTTGTTTTGTATTAATTTTGAGAGAAGATCTTGCTAAGTCACTAAGCTAGCTAGACGGAGCTCAAACTTGCAATCGTCCTGTCTCAGCCTCCCAGAGCTCTGTGATTACAGGCATGCGCCACTATGCCTGGCTCATCCCAGCCCTATTAAAATTTTATTTTGAGAAGGATCTCCATAAGTTTCCCAGGCTGGCCTCAAACTTCCAGTCCTCCTGCCTCAGCCTCCTGGGTACCTGGGATTTTGGACCTGTGCCTCCGAGCCTGGCACCCTCTGGAACGCTTATGGGCTGCTTTATCCGGACCAGCCCGGCCAGACTGGGACAAGAGAAGCTCTTTCTTCTCCAGGACCCCTCGAGTCTTAGTCTTAGGGAACTCAGGTCTGAGCAGCCCTATCCCCAATTTGAACCTGCACACAATGCAGCTTCCTGAGCTCGGCACGCAGTTTCTGCCTTACTGTCTTGCCCGGCTCATAGCCCCAAGGACAGCGGCCTGCTGTCCCCAAGTTCCTTCTTGGCTCCTGGTCTCTGCTCGGACTGCTCCCTCAGCCCACATGCCCTTCCCCCAGCAAGTGGTCTCCGGCCCGTCCCACCCGCGACCGGAGCGAACTCACCATTCCCTAATGTGCCCAGCACCCCTCCTGGGCCACCCCGCCATGCCCTGTGTCTGTCCCAGACCCTCCCAGAGACCCCAGGCGGCCCGGGCAAGCCTGCGCCCCTCTCGGGGTTGCGTGGAAGACACTAATAAACAGTGGGGACTCCACAAAGGAAGGAAAGAGGATGAAAAAGAACACACGGCCAAACCGGACCAAGACAGTAACACACCGTGAGAGAAGGGTGAGCAAACACGGCAGCAGGAACGGGGTCCCTGTCCCCGCATCCCGGCTCCTGGGGCCTGGCCTTGGATAGCCAGGGCAGGAGCCAGCCTTTCTCCCCTCCGCCCAGGGAGGCCTGGGTCTGGCTCCTGGGAGCCCCGAGAACCTGTGACCTGGACCCTGCGGAGAGTCCCCAGTGGGGACGCAGAAACATCACTGAACAAGAAAGCGCAGTCCAGGTAGTGCTGAGCCCAGGCTGTAGTCCTGTGTCTTTTTTTTTCAGTACTCGGGATTGAGCCCAGGGTCTCTACACTGAGCTACATCCCAGCCCTTTTAAATTGGTGAGACACGGTCCAGCCAACTTACTAAGTTGCCCAGACTAGGTTTAAACTTGTGATCCTCCTGCCTCAGCCTCCCAGAGTGCTGGGATGACAGGCAGGCGTGGCCACCATGCCCGGTTTGTGATCTCTGGGCCTTGCTGGCAGTGAGGAGAAACTTCAGGACCTGGGACTCCGTGGGCAGGAGGGAGGCAGGCCGGTTGCCGAAGGGAGGGGATGTAAAGCCAGGTTTAGAGGACGTAGAAGAGGAAACAGAGGCACAGGAAGTTCTTTCCAGCAGAGAGGACTCACCAGAGATCAATCAGACAGGAAAGTTTCTACTCATCTCTCCACCTCCCAAGTAGATCCCGCAGATTTCCTGGCACCCAGCGCCCAACACAGAGCCAGGAGCCCAGTTAACACTGGGGGGCGTGGGGATGCATGGCTGGCTGGATGGGCGGATGGATGGATGGATGGATGGATGGATGTGTAGAGGGGCAGATGGGTGGATGGATAGATCGATAAATGAATGAATAGATCTATAAATGGATGACCAGACGGATGGACGAACAGAAGGGATGGATGTGTGGATGGGCAGATGCATGGGTGGATGGATGGAAGGTCAATAAATGAATAAATAGATCTATAAATGCATGACCAGATGGGTGGATATACAGTGGATAAACTAGTGGAAATGGGGACTGACTGATCAATTGATAGCAGATAGCTGGGCTGACATACGCACACCCAGACGGCAGATCAACAAGTAGATAAAGAGATGGGTGAGGGGACGGATTGGCTGAAGATAAATGGACAGTCGAATAAAAAGACAGGTAAATGAACGATATGGTAGGGTTGATGGGTGGACAGATGAATGGGCAACTACAGAGGAAAATGGATGAATGGATAGACATAGAAGAAAGGTGTGTAAATTAGGAATACCAGACAGGTGTGCCAGCACTGGTGAAGGCTGGGGAAACTGAGAAACTGGGGCTGGGATCTGGAGGCCAGGTGGTCCTCAGGAGGCCAGGAGGGGATGGAGCGAGCAGCAGGACCCACAGCAAGGCCATGCCTGGTGGTTTTGGGATGAGAGCTTTCAGCCAGCCAGGCTCACTCCAAAAACTAAAGGCTCCACCAGGTCTGGTGGCACACACCTGTGATTCCAGCACTTTGGAAGGCTGAGGCAGGAGGGTTGCAAATTGAGCCCAACCTAGGGCAACTTAGTGACTTAATGAGACCCTGATTCAAAATACACAATAAAAAAGGGCTGGGGTGTAGCTCAGTGAGAAAGCCTTGGTTGGGTTCAACCCCCAGTACTGCCGAAAAAACAAGGAGAGAGAGAGAAAGGCTCTAAGAGGCCACCATTCCAACCCTAAGGATGACTGTTGGCCACATTTGTGTCACTGGGGTTCAGGAGCCTCGGTAGGCCCAAGCACGGCACAGAGGCCTCGTGGAGATGGAGTTGGCCTGTCCCCTCTGGCCCCAGCTTCCTCTGGGCAGGGGGCCTGGCCCCCACGGCTTCCCAGGCCAGCCCCTTGAGCGCCACCTGCCCCAGCCGGCCAGAGACTTCCTGTAGCGCAAGAGATTTATGCAAACGGGCTGGGGCGGTGATGTCACCCCAAGGGGACTATCTCCCAGCGGCAGGCCCTTCGATAAAATCAGGAACTTGCGCTGGCCCTGCAATGTCAAGGGAGGGGGCTCCCCGAGGGCTCCTGTAGCTCAGGGGGCAGGCCTGAGCCCTGCGTCTGCCCCACGGCCGGACCGTCCAGTCCCCTGACGGGGCACCCCGTCTCCAGGGGCTCCGCACTGGCCCCCACTGAGGCAGGGGACCCGACCGGCGCAGAGCTCGGCTGGATGTTACAGGCGTGCAAGATGGAAGGGTTTCCCCTCGTCCCCCCTGTGAGTACTGGGGCTCCTCCGCCAGCCTGGCTGGGCCTTCGATGCCCACCGCTGTCCCCGGCTCCTATCAGTGGGAAGTTTGTGTTTCCTCTCAGGGCTCCTGGCTATGGCTTCCCAGAGCGTGGCCGAGGCTGAGGGCTGGGCCATGGTGGGGCTGTGATCGGTGGGGCCTGAAAGGATATTATTTATAGACGGGCTGGGTGGCAGGGTGCTGGGCCAGCCCGGGTGAGGAGGGCAGCAGGGTGGGAGAGGAGGAGACGGGCGACTGGCTTAGGGGTGGTGAGCGGCCAGGACAGGAAGGGGCATAGGTCTCAGCCCAGGCTTGGGGCCGCTAGAGAAGGAGGCCGCTGGAACTCTGGGTCCCCAGTGGGTCCCCAGTGTCCTCTCTGGGGCCTGGCACCGAGGACATGGTCGTCGGCCGAAGGGTCTGGGCCTTAGGCCTTCAGGTTCTTGAGAAGCAGGGGCAGGGCCTGGTCGGGCAGGAGAGAGACACTGCGGTTAGGGTCGGTGCCAGGCTGGGCTTCGAGGAGCGGCAGGCAGGGGCTGGGCCCAGGCCAAGACTGAGATTGGGTCGGGGTGGGATCCAGGCTGGTGTCAGCCTGCAGCTAGGGTGGGACAAGGTCAGGGGCTAAGTCTGGGTGAAGACGCAGGAGCCCCAGGGGGCCCTGGGAAGAGCGGGCGGCCAGTGGGGCTGATCGGCACTGCTGCCCGCTCTGGGTGACAGTTACCACCTCGGCAGGGGTCAGACCATGGTCCCTGGGAAAAGACCCCTCACGGCCTCCCACCCGGGTCCTCACACCAGGGTGTCAGCAAGCGCTCAGCAGTCCCAGCCTGCCTGACTCAGCTTTCCCAGCCTGGAGGCAGCTGCCTTCCTCCTCCCCACCCTGCCCGGGGGCCCCAGGGGTGTCACCCCAGCCTGGCACCTCTGCCCACAGCTTGCCTGTGCCGGCTGGGACCCCGAGAGGCAGCCTCGGTGCTGGGCTTCTGCTCTCGTTCAGCCTGAGCCTGCCACAGACAGGACCAGCCTGCCTGGCCCGTCATGCCCACCGCACCCTCATCCCTGTCCCTACTGGGGACAGAGAGGTACAGGGGCAGGCAGGGGCCATAGGAGTTGTCCTCATGAGAGCCTCCTCTGCCTCAAGAAAGCCACAGGCGTTGGGCGTGGTGGCACACACCAGTAATCCCAGCACTCAGGAGGCTGAGGCAGGAGGACCACTGACAGTTCGAGGCCAGCCTGAGCTACATAGTGAGTTTAAGGCCGGCCTGAACTACATAGTGAGACCCTGTCTCTAAATAAATAGAGAGAAAGAAAGAAAGAAAGAAAGAAAGAAAGAAAGAAAGAAAGTCACAGGCCTAGGGGTTTGGCCACACTGTCCTGACACTGGGCCCTGGTCCTGAACTGGAGTTGGGCAGGAGGCAGATTTTGCGGCTCCCCCAAACCCCAGCCCCTCTCTCCAGTGCCAGAGGCCGCTCTGAGCATCTGCAGGGGTGGGCAGCCCCGACCCCCTTGCCAAGCCCCAGTGACTGTTGCGCAATCCTCGGGCACACTCTGCGGGCCCGGGTGAGCCGGGTGACTCCTGGGAAGGGGGGTCCCTGTGCCCCAGCTGGTGCAGAGGGGAGGGAGGTGGGGAGGGGTGAAGGAGGGAGGAGGGAAGGGAGCGTCCCAGGGCAGGCGCTGGGACAGGAGAGCAGGTGATCTCAGTTCCCTGGCTGTCCCCGGCCCACAGCCTGCCCGGGTGGCCTCTGTGCAAACCGCCAGTCTGTGTGACGGTCACCCTGGGGGCAGGCGGGGAGAGACCCTGGGGGCAGGCAGGAGAGGCCAGGGCAGGAGGGTGCACGGCGCTATGGGGTGACTGCGCCAGCGGCTAGCGGGTGTAAAGGTGTGACGGGACATGGCTGTGACAGCATGTGGGCTTGGCTGTACCCGGGCCCAGGGAAGCGGCGGCTCCATGTGCACTAGAGGCAGGTGGGGTTGCACATGTGTGTGAGGCCTGGTCCTCTGACCTGTGACGGCCACTGCAGCTGCACACCTGGCTGTCCTGGCCCAGGGCAGCCCTGACGCTCTCTCCCTCCACAGCCGTCGGAAGAGCTGGTTTCCTACGAGACAGACCTGTACCAGCGGCAATCGCACGAGTACTACCCTTACCTCAGCAGCGATGGGGACAGTCACAGTGGTGAGTCGGGACGGAGGGGACAGGAGAGCTGCTGGGCCCTTCTTTGGAGTCCTAGAATTGGGCCGGTTTCCTCCCCATGGACCTTGTCTGTTCTTGTGGACATTTCCATAAACAACGTATAGGCCTGGGAGCTAACAGACCTGCACAGGCCCCGGCTGGGGTGAACCAGCCCCCCAGCAGCACCCTGGCCTCCCCACTGGATGCTGATTAGGACAACCCAGCTCTCTCCACCCCCTACTAAGTGCCTGGGGCAGAGCCCTCCCCAGCCCAGTGGGAACCGAGGGGTCAGGGAAAGCCCGTGAGGACCCCTTGCTCAGCAGTGGCCAAGGCCCTGCTTGCTGGGGGTTGAGGGGCGAGGAAAGGTCCTGGCTAGGGAGGGTCTTTTCTCTGGGCCTCACTGTCCCCCAAAAGGCTCAGCCTTTTCCTGGAGCAAATTCCGGGTGGAGGAGAGAGGGATGGGGTGCCAGGGATTCTGGCAGGAGCTGTGACAGGGACCCAGAGTGGATCTTGGGAACAGGGCTTGGCGGCACACACTTGTTATTCCAGCACTTGGGAGGCTGAGACAGGAGGATTGCCTCAAGTCCAAGGCCAGGCTGAACTACTTAGTGAGACCCTGTCTCAGAACCGCCCCCCTAAGAACCCGAGAGTTAGAAAGGCTTTAAAAGAACAATCGTCAAGCTTATGTGTAAGTGTGTAGAAAAACTCCATCCTCTCCGTGGGGAATCCAGACACCATGGAGGGACAGCCTCCCTCCTGCTCCCTGTCCCTGCTCCCTGGGCCCGCGGTCCCTCTGGGTGCGAGGAGGGCGCCCCCTGGTGGCTGGGCTGCCGCAGCTCAGGGCTGCTTTCCCAGACCTAGGTCTCCCCGCCCCCAGGTTTGGGGATGTAGGGTGACCCCTGGTCCGCTGCCAGGCAATCCACCTTGGGTGTGAGCCTTGAACGACCCCCAGACTTGGTGTTCCTGCCCCTCCCACCCTCATTGTCCTTCTTCACACCTGCTGGAAGGTGTTACCTGAAGACTCTAAGGGACACTCTGGTCTTCCTGCCCATTCCGGCCTGTCCTCTGGGGCTTCGTTTTTAGGTAGTTACACTTGGTGACAAGGCTACAGGGAGAACCTGGATCCAGTCCTGGCTCTGTGTGCCCTTCCACTGTGTAGTCTCAGGCCAAGGAACAGAACCTCTCTGAGCTCCTGTTTCCTCATTTGTAAAATTGAGACCATACACTCTGGGAGGCTGAGGCAGGAGGATCAAGTTCCAGTCCAATCTGGGCAACTGACCTTGTCTCAAAATTTAAAAAGGACTGGGATGTAGCTCAGTGTGACAGCCTTGGGCTCTCCCCAAGGCCTCCCCCACAAAAAAAGCATGAAAGTACCCCAGAGAATTGTAAGATTCAGCAAGGTACTGCACATTGTCTATGAGGCCAGACACTGTGCCGAGAAGCTCAGTGTGTGTTCCGATAGCTTTTGCACATCACAAGGCAGGAGGGGGCGCGGCTGGGGCAGGGGCAGGGCAGAGAGGGCTCAGTGACACAGTGGCACCGTCCACCGACCTGGGAGACAGTCAGCTGGTCATGCTCCGACTCACCCAGCCTTCCAGGCACCCGCCCACCCAACCTTCCACCCGTCCACTCACCCTCCCATCCGCTGTCCACCTGCCCCACTGCCCCATGTCCACCAGACACTGTTGTAGGCGCACAAGTCCATGACCAGCAGCCTCTGCCGGCCAATAAACAACCACCTAGACAGAAGCGCAACAAAAGGTCCTCGAAGCGCAGAGTAAGGTGGCACGCGGCGTCTGTGCAGGTCTGGCCGCTC
>PVJO010027064.1:0-20167 GCA_004026905.1 Hystrix cristata | reverse complement strand
AAGAGCCCACCAGGAGCTTCCTCTGGGTCCCTGAGGGTTTCAGAGCTTGTGATGGGAGGACAGCGAGGCCTCAGGGAGACGTTGTACCAGCCTTCAATCGCCACAAGCAAAAGGACCAAAGTCAGAGAAGAGACTGTTTATCTCAGAATAGCAGACATGTGTGAGTGACAGGGACACCACATTCTTCAGCATCCTTGGGATTTATGCTCCTAAAATTTAGCCTTAGGTTGGCGGTGTAGCTCAGTGGTAGAGTGCTGGCCAACCTCGCAGAAGGACCTGGATTTGATGCCCAGCACCCTCACCCCAAAAACCTTAAGCTAAAAAACACCACTCTTGGAGAACTAGTGACCATTAGTGGTTGTAAGTCTGAGATGGACAGAAGAAAACCATTATACCTCAACAAGACAAAATGATAAAAATGAAACAGAATGAAAAGAATATTAACGTTTTTCACATTTGAAAATAATACTAAAAATACTGGATAAAAAATTTCCATTTACCACTTCTTGTTAATAAATATTTGAAAGATCGCTAGTTCCCAGAGTCACTATAGTAGACAATATAAATTCAAAGAACATTCTTTGACTTTCCATCTAATATATGAGACTATTATGAGTCAGTGTTGAGTTCCACTTTCCAAATCTCAAGACAGTTCCAAGGATAAGCAATAACTTGGAGTGTTTGAAAGCAATGGAGCTGGGATAACTTTTACTCAGCAAACATCACAGAGACTCAGAAATCATGTCTCTGCTTGCTCCTCTGTCCCTGCACATGGGCGTCAAGCAGAATTATTTAAGAGAAATCATAAGAGAAAACTGAAAACTCCAATGTGAGTATGTATAAATATATTTTAATTTATAAAGAGCTCCATGATCATTAATGTGCTATCACATATAAAGCAAACAAAAATTTATTTATTTTTTTCTTTTTTTTAAATTTTATTTTAATGCTACATTTTAGATGTACATAGTGATAACATGCATCACACAGGATTTGTACCTGTACATGATATATCTTGTTGCTTCTTTTTTTCCCATTCCCCTCCCCTCACCCCCTCCGCCCTCCCTATTTACAAAAGATTTGTTTCCATTTTTTCCTTCCATTG
This sequence comes from Hystrix cristata, assembly GCA_004026905.1. NCBI lineage: Eukaryota > Metazoa > Chordata > Mammalia > Rodentia > Hystricidae > Hystrix > Hystrix cristata. Next base: position 19,062 of record PVJO010027064.1, on the reverse strand, counting down.
CTTATTTCTCTTGTCCCTCTCTTCCTTTCCCCCTCCTTTGTTCCCTTTCCCATTTGGACATTTTCTTCTCTTTCCCAATATAATACATTTTAGTCTTTATTTACACTTCAGTTTCTCACACCAGAGAAACTATGTGGTATTTAAACATGTGTGTCTGATTTATTTCACTTAAAAGTATGGTCTCAAGATGCATCCATTTACCTAGGAATATCTAAAGCTTATCATTCTTTATGGCAGAGTAGTACTCCATTGTATAAAAAAATCCACATTTTCTTTATCCATTCCTTGGTTGATGGGCATTTGGGCTGCTTCCAAGATTTAGCTATTACAAACTGTGCTGCTATAAACATGGGTGTGCATATATCCCTGCGGTAAAATGATGTTAATTCTTTTGGGAAGATACCAAGAAGTGGAATAGCTGGGACAAATGGAATCTCTAGTCCTAGTTCCCTGAGGAATCTCCACACTGATTTCCATAGCGGTTATACCAGTCTACATTCCCACCAACAGTGGAGAAGAGTTCCTTTTTCTCCACAGCCCCTCCAGCATTTGTTTTTGGCTGATTTGTTGATAATAGCCATTCTTTGTGGAGTGAGGTGGAATCTCAGGCTTGTTTTAATTTGCATCTCTCGAATGACCAGTGATGTTGAATATTTTTTCATATGTCTATCTGCTGTTTCTACTTCTTCATCTGAGAAGTGTCTATTCATTTTAGTTGCCCATTTTTGGATTGGGTCTTTAAATTTTGGGGGGTCTGAGTTTTTTTAGTTCTTTATATATTCGAGATGTTAGTCCTTTGTCAGAGGAATAGCTGGCAAAAATTTTTTCCCACTCTGTGGGTGGTCTCTTCACTCTGTTGGTAGTTTCTTTTGCTGTGCAAAAGCTTTTTAACAAGATCAGGTCCCAGTTGTTGATTCTTTGTGATATTTCCTGGGCAACTGGGGATTTGTTCATAAAGTCCTTGCCTACACTTATGTCTTCAAGAGTTCGACCTATTCTATCTTCCAATAGATTTAGTGTTTCTGTTTTAATATTTAGATCTTTGATCCACTTTGATTTCAGCTTAGTGCATGAGGAAAGATACGGGTCTAGTTTTAACCTTCAGCATGGGGACAGCCAGTTTTTCCAGCACCATTTATTAAAGAGACTGTCTTTCTTCCAGTGAGGTTGTTTGGCCCCTTTGTCAAAGATGAGGTGATTGAGAGTGTTTGGACATGTTTGTTCATCTTCTAATCTGTTCCATTGTTCCTGGGGTCTATTTTTGTGCCAGTACCATGCTGTTTTTATTGCAGTAGCTTTGTAATATAGGTTAAGGTCAGGGATTGTGATGGCCCCTGCTTTGCTTTTGTTGCCCAGAATTGCTTTTGCTATTCTAGGTTTCTTTTGGTTCCAAATGAATTTTAGGGTTGTCTTCTCTAATTGTGTGAGGTATGCTATGGGTAATTTAGTTGGGATTGCATTAAATCTGTATAGCAGTTTTGGGAGTACGGCCATTTTCACTATATTGGTTCTTCCTACCCAGGAGGAAGGGATACCTTTCCATTTTCTGACATCTTCTTCAATCTCCTTTTTCAAAGTAGTATAGTTTTCATTGTACAGATCTTTTACTTCCTTCATCAGATTGATTCCTAGATACTTCATTTTTTTGGATGCTATTGTGAAAGCTGTTGTTTCCCTAATTTCTCTCTCAGTGAGTCTGTTGTTTGTGCACAGGAATGCTATTGACTTCTGAGTGTTGATTTTGTATCCAGCTATGCTGCTGAATTTGGTTATTAAATCTAGGAGTCTTTTGGTGGAGTTTTTGGGGTCCTCTATATAGAGTATCATGTCATCTGCAAATAAAGATAATTTAACTTCTTCTTTTCCTATTCTTATTGCTTTTATTTCTTTCTCTTGTGTAATTGCTCTGGCTAATGTTTCCAGAACTATATTGAATAAGAGTGGTGAGAGTGGACATCCTTGTCTTGTTCCAGATTTTAGAGTGAAAGCTTTTAGTTTTTGACCATTTAGTATGATGGCAAACAAAGATTTAGAGTTAAAAATACCCGCAGATATTCTAACAAATACCTTTTTTTAGCAGGATGATAGAATGAAGTTTTTCCTAAGATAATTTGGTAACCTTACTTTTTAATCTTAAAAGTGATGATTTATATTAGATATCTAAAATTTAAGTCCCATTATGACAATTCTAATACAGAAAACTTTACCTGATAAAATCACTGGACCATTCTCCAAATATGTATTAAATATCTGTGAAAAAATTAAATTTTTGTGCTGATGTTTCAGACCCACTTTTCCAGAATTCTGCATATGAACAACAATTCAGAAATAAAAAGTACTCTACTAAAGACTGTGTAACATTAACACAATTTATAATCTTAATACGAAACATAGGAATTCCTTCATAGGTCATTTTTGTCATTACTTTCGATTACTTTTAAATTATGCAGAGTTCAGTCATGTATCACTTAGCAATAGGAATACAGTCTAAGAAGTAGATCTTTAAGTGATCTTGTCATTGTGCAAACATCATACTAGAATAGGCGATTTACTCCTATGGGACCACCAGGGTACATGCAGCCCATCACTGATTGAAACAATTATGACAAACTAACAATATAGTAAAGCTGAATCAAGTAGGCCACTCATCTTGGAAGGGGAATTGTAAAAGCTAGTTTGCCCTCAATGTTGCTTCCTCAACTTCTCCTCCTCTATGAGTCTTAGTCCAAAATTTAAGAAAAAGCGAGATCAGCATCACCGGTGGCATGCTGGAGAAACGCACACACGGGTGCTTGGGCAAGAAAGCTTTTGCACCCCTGCCATCTGATCTCTGTCTTGGGCTGGGTTTCCCAGGAAACAGATTCTAAGGATATTTGTGCTCAGGAGCTTGCTGTGGGTTCATCTTGTGATCAGCAGCTCTCAGGCATGAGGAAAGCAGAAGAAGAAAGAGGGAGAAGATGCAGCTTAACGAGCCTGAGCCACCACTGGACAATGGAAGGGACAGTGCTCTTGATATGAACTAGAGAATGGAGCTGTCGCCCACCAGCTGCATTATCTTAGCATGGCACTGACATATATTCCATTTTCTGACCATTACGGTTATAACACCATGGGTGGCTTAATCCTCTTCAAGTCTCATTTTCTCTTCTGTACAATAGAGAAACTAGGAAAGATTAATAGTTCCAAAACTGGTTTAACCTTCGGAATCATCCAAAGATGCTGCTTAAGGGAATAGATTCCTTGAGTTATAGGTAGAAATTCCAACATGACAGATCTGAGGGTGATGGTTAGAAGCGAAGGTGGGGCTGGAAAAGTCATTTTTAACAAACGCTCTGGGTGGATCTGTTGTGTTTTTTCAACTAGTGTCCTATTATTCTCCAACTACTGGAAATTTGACACTTGTGGCATCACACTCATATCCATATTAGATATGGAAATCAGACCTGTTTAATCAAATACTGCTGGATGAGCTTGTCCTTGATGTTCCCGCTTCCATTCGCCCCACATATCAGCACAACTCAGGGCGAGAAACAGAAATTTTACCGTCTCATTTGACACACATTAGAGTCACAAAACATAGATGGAATCTTGTGACAAATTCATTTCCAAGTATTCAAATGAACTTTGATTTCTATGAAAGGTAGATAAACATGCTGAGATCTGAATATTTTAACATCCACAGAAAGACAACTGATAATTTCTCAGTCCAATTTGGAAGCATGGGCAATTTTTGCTACAGTTTGTCTGTTTCGTGTTACAATGGAAAGGTATCAGAATTATAGCATTTGAGTTCTGAACTTGCAAAATGCTATTCAAACAAGAACAGTTACAGTTTTCTTCTTTTGCTGTCACTTTGATTTCACAATTACCTGACAGTCTCCAGAGATAAACTGTCAAGAAAATGGAAGAATCTTAAGCGATAGAAACATTCCTCTAACAGATAAGGTATTTCATTTATGTAGGAAAATAGATGAGGTGATTTCCTCTTCAAAACAACCACCACATAAACTAAACTAATTATCCTCTGAAAAGGAAATAATTCTCAAAATAGTCACACATTTAAATTGAACTATCCTATAAAAGCAGGCTATAAAATATTTTAAAACATCCACACAATCAACCTATTATGTTGGAAACAGTCTTTTGGGAGATGTACTAAAAGCATTTATAATTTTGTTGTAAATTTTGCTTATAATTATACACAAACACTCAAACTGAGGCATGTAATTATTGTAATGAACAAACAGGTCTACCCATCCAAACAACTCATCTTGATTTCTGTGATCTTCCTTGTTGGTAAAAGTTTCCTGGCTATTGAAATTTGCCTGCTAGACACTGCAGTATTCCATAGTGGATCAGATACGTGGCACACTCAGGGTTCAAGTCTTCCCAGTATCTGCCAGAGACTCAGCTGGGAAGGATGACAAATGTGTGCCCATGAGGGAAGACCTGAGGCTGCCACAGAAGCTCTGCTATCCCCAGAGTTAGCGCTGAAGCTACCTGGACCTGCTTCTTCCTGACTCATATCTGGCGACTTGGAGCTTCAGTAATTTCCAGCAGCACTGGTGCTTGGCTTTCCCTTGAACTGTCCCTTGCTCCTTATTTAGATTTGGAGCCTTCTCCTGAGCTAAGCCTGCCTCATCTGCCCTGCTCCCGCCCCTGCCCAAGCTCTGCATTTGCTTCTTAAAGGAGCTTGAGCAGTGATAGACCAGCTTAGTCCACTGTTAATGTCTTGTTCATTCGCTTCTTGTTCTCAGTTTCTTGACTTTAAAGGCAACTGACATAGAGGCTTTGCTGCGAAGAAAGTTTCAACAAGTTTTTAAAGAAACATTTTATTGTATTCAAAAAGGAAAACAAAGGGGCTGGGGATTTAGCTCAGTGGTTAGAGTGCTTGCCTTACAAGCGCAAAGCCCTGAGTTCAATCACCAGCACCAAAAAAAGGGGGAGGGGGGTAAGAGTAAAAATGAAAAAGTTAAACCACTCGTGCATAATGCAAGTTTGCCCAGTAAACATTGCCATGAGAAATTTCCTCATTCAGAATTATTAATTGGGGGAACTATTATTAAATTAGTATCACGTTGGAGATAATGGTGGGCTGCTTCTCTAAACAGTCCTTTCATGTGCATCAAATACTAGAGTGTGACAGCCTAACCACAACTTCCCAGCTTCTGATCTGCACTGGCTCAACTCTGGTTCCCCTTTCTCCCCGAAGTTCCATCTGAACCCAGCAGTTCTTAGATTCTAGACTGTCCCATAGCCCTGCTCTCCAACTTCTACCTATACAGACTTAACAATCCTTCAATCTCTTCGCCTAGACTCTATAAACCTAGTCTTAGAGATTTGGGGAAGGGGAAAAGCAGCTTGTTGCCACAGTAAATGTAAGAGTTTGGAATCTTTTTCTAGACATTAATGCAAATTATAGAGAGTGAGGTTTAAATAAACACAATGATTTATTCTTTGTTCTCCATTAAGAGTTAAGAGTATACTCTTTTTTTGTACATGTTTGCAATCTGTAATATTTACATTTTTTGCATGGGATTGGTATGTGTTATGTACATAACACATCTCAATTCTTTTTTTCATTCCCTTAAAAGATAGATGGAGGGGGAAAGGAAGGAAGGGAAAGGAGATAGAAAAAAAGAATTAAGATGTATCATCTACATGTACTAATTCTCCTTGAGGAATGTAAATATTGTGTACTACAAACATGTACTAATAAAAAAAGGTTTTAAAGAGTTAAGAGTATACCCAACAAACTAGAAAAAGAAGGGACCTTCCCCAACCTGACAAAGGCTATCTGTGTAAAGCTCACAGCTATCATCATAATTAACAATGAAAGACTATATTCTAACTTGGCAATATTAAGAAATGTTCACTCTAGCCACTCGTACACCACATTGCACTGGAGGCACTAACGGGCAATTAGGCAAGAAAGATATAATAAAAAAGCACCTAGATTAAAAAAGAAGAGTGAAACATTTCTATTTGCAGTTGACCTTTTCTTTTATGTAGAAAATCCTGACGTATGCACTGAAATACTATTAAAGCAAAATAAGTTCATTAGGACTACAGGATATATAGTCAGTACATAAAAATCAATTGGCTTTCTATATAGCAGCAAGGAACAAACCAAAAATGAATCTAAAAAATAATTTAGGATAGTATCAAGAATAAAATACATAAGAATAAGTGTAAGACATGCAAAACAGTCTTTGAAAAGTGAAAAATACCATTGAAATAAATAAAGACATGTATACAAGGTCCTGAGTTCGATCCCCAGCACCACCCCCTCCCCCGCCAAAAAAAAAAAGACATCTAAATAAATGAAAAAAATCCATGTTCATCAGTTGGGCACCTTCACATTATTAAAATGGCAAACCGATCTGTATATTTCATGTAATCCCAATCGAAACCCAGGCTATCTTCCTTACAGAAACGAAAACAAGCTGACCATGAATATATATGGAAATTTAAAGGACTGCAAATAGTTAAAGTAAGGTAGAAGAAAAATCCCAACAAAGCTGCATGACTTTTACATCTGATATCAAAACTTATATAAAACAACAATAATGAAGATACCATAAGACTGGAATAAATATAAACATATAGATCAATAGAATAGAATTAAAAGTCAAAAATAAATGTCACATTTACAGTTTATTGATTTTCCAAGAAAGGTGATAAGATAATTCAGTGAGGGGACAAATAGGCTTTCAACAAATGGTTCTAAGACAACTGTATATCCACATACAAGATAATCGAGTTGTATTCCTACCTTGCACCAAAAATTAATTCAAAGTGGATCAAAATTATAAATATAAGAGCTAAAACTGCAAAAGCACCATATAAAAAGTATAGACTTAAAATTAGATTTAGCCAATGATATTTGGATATGACACCAAAAGGCATAAACAACAACAAAAATGAGGCTCAGTCTCCAGTACCAGGAAGGCAGGGAGGGAGGGAGTGGGGTGAAGGAGAAAGAGGGAAGAAAAGAGAGAAGGAAGGAAACCAAGTGGGAGAAAAAATTTTAGAAGTGTATATCTGATAAGAGCTTTGTATCTTGTAGACTCTATCTTGTAGACCATACAGAGAATTTCTCAATAACAAAAGAAATTTTAAATAACCCAATGATCTGAATAAACATTTTTCAATGGAAATATATAAATGACCGATAAACTTATAAAAGATGTCTAACCTCATTAGTCATTAGGAAAATGAAAATGAAAATCACAAGGAGATCATTATAATCAAAAAGTAAGTGTTAGTAAAAATGTGGCAAAATTGAGACCTTCAGACATCAGGTTGGAATAAAAATGATGCACCCACTTACCAAACCAAGCTAGCAGTTCCTTTAAAAAGTAAACATGGAGTTACCATATGGCCATATACCCCACCAATTTAACTCTAGATATATACACCCCCCAAAATGAATTATATCTCCGTACAAAAATGTGTGCCCAAATATTATGCTAGCACCATTATGTATAATAGTCAAAAAGTAGAAATAACATAATCATCCATGAACAGATGAGTGAATAAAATATGGTATAACTATATATTAAACTATTGTTCAACAATAAAAAATAAAAAAATAATGTACTACGCTAAACCATGGACAAATGTCGAAATGTTGCATGAAATGAAAAAGGTCAGTTACAAAAAACCAAATATCATATGATTACAAAATCCAGACTCCCTCTGTGGCCATGCCACACCACACAAGGATGACCCTGCTCACCGTGGGCATCAGGCCACCAACTCCCAGCCAGCTCTACGCCTTGGTTCCCCTTAGCACAGGGTTGCAGAGGTGACTACCAAACCACTGACCCAATCTAGGACAAGGTGAATGTAATCCTAAGTAGCTTAAGCAAACAGGAGGCCTCACAATTTCAGACTTGAAGTTATGTTACAAAGCTACAGTGATTTAAAAACAAACAAACAAACAAAAACCACAATACTGGCACAAAAACACTATGTGAATCAATGGAACAGAACGGTGGAAAAAGAAACAACCCCAGGTACAGTCAGCTGTTTGATCTTTGGCAAAGGGGCCAAAAACCCAAGGAGGGAAGAGAGCCTCCTTAGTAAATGATGCTGGGAAAATTGGACACCCACAGGCGGAAGTCCGAGCCTAGGACCATGTATTATATCTCACCCTGTACTAAACTAAGATTAAAATGGATCAAGGATCTAAATGTTAAAACAAAAACAATCTGCTGGAAGATAGATAAAACCCTTGAAGACATAGACATAGGCAAAGACTTTCTGAACAGAACCTCAATGGCACAAGAAGTAATACTGGGAATCAACAAATAGGCTCACATAAAATTATAAACTTTCTGCACAACAAAGGTAACAAAGTGAAGAGACAACCTACAGAATGACAAGAAAATTGCCAGCTGTTCCTTGACTAACATCAAGAGTATAAAAAATTTTTTTAAAAACCTCAAAAATTAGACCCCCTAACCAGGCATGATAGCACACACCTCTAATCCCAGTGCTCGGGAGGCTGAGGCAAGAGGATCGCTGCAAGTTTGAGGCCAGCCTGGGCTACATAGTGAGTTCAAGGTCAACCTGAATTAGAGCAAGAACTTGTCTCAAAAAACCTAACCAAAACTAGACCCCCTAAAATAAAAGACCCAAACAAAAGATGGGCAACCGATATGAATAGATACTTCTCAGAAGAAGTGCAAATAGCCAATAAATACATGAAAAAAGGTTCAGCATCTGTGGCCATTCGAGAAATGCAAATTAAAACAACACTGAGATACCATCTCACTCCAGAAAGAATAGCTGTCATCAAGAAATCAAATAATAACAACTGGCAGGGCTGTGGGGGGAAAAGAAACCCTTCTATATTGCTGGTAGTAATATAAACTAGTACAACCATTATGCAAATCTGTAACGGAGATTTCTCAAAACACTAAAACTAGAAATTCCATTTGACCCACTTAGTCCCCTTCTAGATATCTTTCTGAAAGAGTTAAAGACATCATATCACAGCAATACATGCACACCCATGTTTATAGCAGCACAATTTATAATAATTAAATCCTGGAAACAACATATGCTCACCAACAAATGAATGGATAAACACCATGTAAAATTTTCACACAATGAAGCACTACTGTGTCATAAAGAATGATAAACTTGAGGCACTCATAGGTAAATACATGCACCTTGAGATCATAATATTAAATGAAATAAATCAGACATACAAGCTTAACTAATGCAAGGTCTATCATATGTGAAAAACCCAAAATATAAATAAAGAGCAAAATAAAAGATAGATAATAGGAAGCAGGGAGATTTTTTTCAAATGGGGAGGGGAGTAAGAGATAGAGGGAGGAGGCAGGGAGAGTAGGGATAGGGGATGGAAAAAAAAAAGGTTGAAGGGAAAAAGTGGAAACAGACCTTTTGCAAAGGAGAAGGGACCAAGGCTTGGAAGGAACAGGGAGAGTCGGAGGGGTAGGAGGCCAAGAAAAGAAAAAAAAAAAAAAAAAAAAAAAAAAGATGTATTATGGATGTGTACTGGCTCCCCAGGATAAAAATAATTATTATGTAGTACAAATGTGTAATAATAAAAAGGAGGAAAATCTATTAAAACAGAATGTAGATTAGTTGTTGCCTACAGCTGAAAAGGGTATACAGTAAAAGGACTTGGAGTAGGGGTGATGGCTAAAGACCGTGGAGTTTCTTTAGAGAATAAAAAATGTTCTAAAATTGACTGTGATTAGATGTACAATTCTGTGCACATAGTAAAAATTATTGAACTGTATACTTTAAACATTTTTTGAAGTTTTTTAAAATTTTCATTGTACATTTTAGATGTACATAGTGATAACATTCATCATAGGGGATTTGTACCTATGTGTGATACATCTTGTTGCTTCTTTTTTTCCCATTCCCCTCCCCTCCCTTCACCCGAGGAGGGAGTAAACAGATTAATTTATGACATGTGAATTATATTTCAATAAAATTGTTATTTAGAAAATACATTAGTTACTTTTCTAGAGTCAATGGTTTGCAAGAGAGCAGATTTAATACAGGACAGATGCAAGTTACAACATTCACACACACAAGCCAAATGCAGGAAGAGTACAGAATGTGTATCTATGCACTAGAGACCTGAAAGAGCCAATCAAGGGCTGGGAGCCCACAGCACTGTCTCATGTAAGTCTGTGTCTGCACTAAAAGGCTGAAGAAATCTATACTGGAGCCAGGCTATGGTTCTCACAGCAGAGATGAAGGCCAGAGCTCACCTGAAGCAAACAGCAGCCGTCCCCAACAACAGCAAGGTCCCAAACTCCTTCTGTGACAAGAACAGCCAAGTTCCCTTCAGGAGAACCAGCCACAACAGAGCTTCTCCTGGAAAATAGCTGGCCACCATCTTCTGCTCCTGTTCTCCTTTAGTCTGTGTTGGCCACAATCCTCAGGTGAATCCTCTATGCCCAGAACCACACCAACTCAGTTCAGCTGGGCGTTCCTGCTCAAGTCGACCACAATAACAATAAGGTCATCACAGTAAAAAAAAAAAAAAAATCTTAAAGTTACAGAATTGAAAAGATTGGTTAATGGTTATGTAAAATAAATAAATAAATAAATAAGCTCTAATCCCAGTAATACATTCAGGTAGATTTCCCTCGTGTCCTTACAAATTAAAAACAGTGCCGAAAATGAAGTAGCCCTCCCTTATCTGTGGTTGTACTTTCTGCGACTCTCACTGTGGTATCCATTGCTCTTACACAGGGTTTCCGGCATCCATGGGAATAAATTGAGACATATCCCCCACTTATGGGGCAGGGTGAGCCAGTGTAATTAATGGTGTTGAAAATAAGAAAAGAGAATTAAAGATATGTGTTAGGCCTTGCTTTTCTTCATTTATAACAAGAAGAGAATAATACGAAAAAGAAAAGATTATTGTCCTCTGCATGAAAGGAAAAATTTGCCAATAATTTTTATTATTAACTTTTACATGATGCAATATTCTCCAGTCAAAAGGTACAGTTTACAGACAAATGATATTAGTATATTAAGAAGGCTATTACTGAAATTTTTATAAGTGTAATAAATTTCTAAAATAAATCTCTGAAATGAGATTAAGAAAAACAGAGCTTATTAAAAATCCACACAGGAGTCCCATCCCCAGGAAGAAGAATGCACACCAATCTGTTCCCTTCTTTCCCTGGGATGTATCCATAAATTTCATTTTGTCATGTCTCCTTCTGTGCAAACAGCTAATAATGATCTTCTGTTGGAAGCTGAATCAAATCCTGGCTCTTTGGGAATGTGTGCCACCCTGGAAGCCATCTCTTTGTTACATCATTGGAGAGAAAACGGAAGAGAACAGAGCAAAGAATAGAAGCTATAGACATATTTCTGGACAGTGATCAGAACGAATGGATTAACACTATGTAGTTCATTTGAATAATCGTGCTAATATTCATTCACAGTATTCAATAAATATCAATTTAATGTAGCAAATATACACAAGAATATCAAGGGAGACCCAGTCAAGTCCTTGTCAATGCTAAATATACCTTGTCAATTAATGTCCCAAAATCAATATATGTGTCAAAGAAGTAAATGAGATCAGTTTGACATAACTTTTTCTTAGTGAACATTTCAGCAACTTTTCCTCAACTTTAGTTTCTTCTGATCTTCTGAATTTGTTTTACTAACACAGTTGTTCCTTGGTGTCCATGGGAAATTGCTCGCAGTACCTTCCTGTGGACGCCAGAATCTGCAGACACCCAAGACTCTTACATAATGGATGTAGCACTATATAATCTGTGGACATCATCGTATATACTTGAAATCCTCTCTAGATTACTTAAAATATCTAATACTGTGTAAATATATAAATAGTTGATATACTGCATTGTTTCGAGAATAATGACACGAAAAATCTGTGCATGTTTAGTACTGACAGATATTTTCAGAATAATTTTGATCGGCAATTGGTTGAATCCATGGATGCAGAATCTGTGGATATACAGGACCAGCTGTACTTGCCACCTACGTGCTCAGTTCTGAGCAAATCGTGACAGATGAAGGAAGTCTAACCTCTGCCTTCCCACAATTACAGCCCAAATAGTCTTTGCTGTCAACCAGACCTCCAAAGCTAGCAGTCTCTAAGCCTTGAATACAGAATGAACCCATGAATCACCCGTCATACCGCCTGCACATCTCCAGCGCCGGCTCACTCCAGAGATGAACTGCGGCCTGAGTCTCCCTTTCTACTTCCTCGTTTCCTGGCAAGCTCCTCCCAGACTCCTGCCCCAGCAATGGATCCCATTTCATTGCCAAAAATGAACAGATTTGCTGCCAAGAACCATTTTGCCTAAACTCAGAATCGAACGAAGATATGGAATTATCTCTGCTCTGCCGTAGCTATTGGTATAATCCTTTTTGACAAAAGAGTTTTTTGACTAATGCCTGAATTTGCTACACCTTCAGACCACTCTTGATGAGCTGAGCTGAACTCCAGTTCTGCATTCTAATAAGGAGACAATTCTGTGATTCTCATTTCATTTTTGTATTGTTTCAATGTTCTGTTTTTTTCTCCATCTGTCAAGATACCTCTGATATCCTATAGTAATGATAGGGCATCATATAAAGACAAAGTGCCTGGGCTTTGAAACCATCTAGAATTACCTCTGTTTGAATTTTGAGCTCCACTCCTGTGTTTGGAACAATCCTGAGTTTTGATCATTTTTAATCAATAAAATTACCTCCTGAAATTACCTCCTGAAAACTAATGGAGCTAGAAGACCTAGCATAGTAGTTGATGTATTTTAGGTACTTAATATGTAGTGACCTCCTTCACTCCTTCCTTGGTGTGGATTGCTTTCTAATTCCCAATTTCTGTGACCAAGTGCTTTCTCTACCTGACTTTGCCTACCTCACCAGTTTCCGTGGCATTTCCATAAGGAACAAATGGTAAATTACACTCTTCCCCAAGCACTTAAAACATTACAGTGGGAATATTTAACTCCAAATCATTAGCTCTCTAAACATAACCAATTGCCATGGGAGACTATTGATTCTTTTTCAACTTGTTATAGTGAAATAATTTTAGACTTAAACATTGCAAAAAAAAAAAAAAAAGGCACAGAGGGTTCCTGTGATGTTATAGAATCCTGCTATACGCTATATAGCAAAAAGGGCAAAAGGGGTTGTTTAGATTTAGTTAAGGTCTTTGATCAGTTGATTTGAGGTTAATCAAAAGAGAGATTATACTGGGTGGACCTAAAATAATGCAAAGAGGCAGCAAAAGAGTTGGGAGCAATTGTGAGCAAGAGGGACTTCCTGCTGGCCTTGAAGGAACCAACTGCATGCTGTGGAGGTCCCCACGGCAGGGAGCAGAGGATGACATCCTGGAGCTGAGGACTCCCCGGGTGACAGCCAGAAAAATGCAGCTCCTGGCGCCTGCATTTCAATTTGTGAGACTGAACAATGACCCTTCCTGGGCTTCCAGGCCACAAACACTAACAGTAAATAGATATTGTGTTGATCCACAGACTTTACGGCTATTTGTTATGTACCTAGAAGAAAAAGTTCATGCCTTATTTTTTCCTTTATAATTAGTGAATATTTCAGGAGATGTAATTTGAGACATTCAAATACCCTTTTTCTGTCCAAAATTTGCCCACTAGTTTTAACTTCTGTCACTGGATCTGCCCTGCAACAATGATGCTATTGATCTAGTTAAGAGTCGCCTTCCATTTATCTCTTCTGAGGAGCAATTTAAAAAATAAAGATGACTGGGTAATTTACCTAAATGAATATCCAGTAGATACAAATGCAAAATAAAAGAACATTCTATAAATTATCACTAACATTCAACACAAAATGGTGATGGTTAATTTGGTACTCACAATTCTGTTACAAATCAGACTTCAGATACACAATTAAGAAAAACGCATATATAGGACAATATTATGAATTACTCAATACAATGACACAGGCCAATATTTCCTTGGGGTAAGAAAGCCGGGAGGCTGGGGATGTAGCTCAATGGTAGAGCACTTGTCAGGCCTGTTCCAGGGTCTAGGTTGGAGCCCCAGCACTAGGGAAAATAATTGGAATGAGAATCTGCATGTTGGCTTGGAGATTTGACTGCCATTTATTGGCAGACTTGAGCAAGCCAGTTTTTCAGTATTTTCAAATATATTGGGAGATGAGTTAGATACTTTTAGATTTTTTCCCATTTCTAAAATTCTGTGATTTTAGGTTAAAGGTTATGCTTCAACATATAAAAAACATTGCATAACTATCTTAGTTATTTTTCTTTCATTGCTGAGACAAAACACCTGACCCTCAAAGTTAAGGGAAGAAAGGTTTAATTTATCTTACAGTTTGTGGAGGTTTCAGTCCATAATCAGCTGGCTCCAAGGTAAGGCAGCATGGCAGACAGGCAGCAGACAGCAAGATAAGCAAGGGACCAAAGCAATTTCTTTCTGCCCCTTATATCTTATCCAGGCTGCCAGGTTTCGGACAGTACCAAACCAATCAGTGGAATGATTTAGTAATCACACATTCTAGATTCAGCCACCTCTGAAAAAGCCCCATTTACAAACACATGAGGCTTTGCGGGGAACATCTAGACACAAATCCTAACAATAACTTATTATTTTCTTAATTTCATCTGAGAGCCTGGGTTCTACTCTTTTTGACACCATAACTCCTGAAAAAAAAAGTGCCATGAAGAATGCTTGTTGAACAAATTCATGTTTGAAAGCAAACAGTTGTGACAATATGATGGAGACCATAGAAGCAGAACAATTTAGCTGATTATTTGAAACTGACTCTAATGTGTCTCAATTATATGAATAATTGAAAAAACATTGTAGAAAATTCTTTGCTAAGTCAGCTCTACCCAGTTCTGGTCTAAGAGACTATAATGAATTTATATCTGTGCATCAGAGAAAGCAGAATGTGTAAGAGCTGACATCCACAGAGTCTTCTGGCTCTCGATGATTCTAGGGTACACTGGCCTACATGGTAAAGAGACTAGGCTTCCCAATTACGCTTATAGTCATAGGCACTTTGAACCAGTTTTATCTATACATTATCAACATGCATGCTGTCTTCTCTGCTAAAGTGCAAAATTTGAGGTTAAGTTGATTCTAATTCACTTCTTTAATCCACCAAAGTTCTCACAGTGCTTAGTATATATCAGATGTCCCACGGATGTGTGTTGAATGAATAAATGAATGACTGAATGAGTGAATGATGAATGAATGAATGACTAGAAAATTTAACATAGTGTTCAGCATCTTCCCCAAAATTACCATGATGGTTTTGTGCACGATAGTACTTGAGAAGAAGGAGCACTTCCCACTTCATAGGAATATATGTTCCATCCAAGTGCAAAGCTCACTGGACCTCTGCAGAATCTTTAAAGGAAGCAATCTGCCCTGTCAACAGCCTTCCACATTGGTCAAGTTTCACCTCCCAGTTTATGCAAAGATAATTAAGTTCCAGATCTACCCTGACCTCAGTAACTGTGATGAAATTATTAAGTGTTTTATTTGAATATTTGGGGTCTGATTTAAATAGTAAATGTTCCAAATTTCAATTAGATAGCATGAACAAATTCTTGAGATTTATTGTACAACCTGGTCAGTGCAGTTAATACATGATATAGTTGAAAATTTCTAAGACAATTTATTTTAAATGTTCTCACCACATACAAAAATAACTGTGTGAGGTAATAGGTTAATTAGCATGATTGTGCTAATCATTTCATAGGGTGTGCATATACCAAAACATCACATTATACACTAAATATGTACAATTTTTATTTGTCAATTATAGTCAATAAAGTTGGGAAAAAATTAAGCATTTTAAGAGCCATATTCATAGAAAATTCTAAAAATTACTCTATAGTAGAAAGGCTTTTTGATCAAGCTTCATGTAACCAGTTGCCCATTTAAAATGTACACTAGTCAATTAGTTCCTTGTTTGTGGGTGAATAGATTTATAACAAATAACATTTTTATTCTGTGAGATTGGGAGACTGCATTTAAAAAATCAAACCAGCAAGTCATTGTGATGTCCTCAAAAGCCTTGCATAAAGAAAGAAAGACTAGTGAAATGAGAAAAGCAAAGACTATATTCGGAGCTTGCTATAGCCACGAGTCAGCCACCATCACTGTGCTTTGGCAAGACTCACAGGCAGGGAGAGGCAAGAAAAAGCTCTGTGGCAGGACAGAAGAAAGGCACCAGGTGAGCTCTAGCAGAGGAAGCTCCCCTGGGAAAGCCAGAAGAGCTATCCAAAGCAGGACATCCTGTGTGATGGATAGAGGCACAGATTTGTATTTTTCTGTTTGATCCTAAACTGAAAGACGAGATAAGAAGTAGGGAGCCTGTGAATTATTAATCAAGTTCCGCTCATTTTAGCCCAAATGTTACAGAAGTTAGTGTTCAGCTTTGTAGCTTCACCAGCATTATGGCTTATGCCCTACCAAAGCCTCAGGTGCTCATAGGTGAGGCTTTGGGGAGTGGCTGGATCATGGATGTGTGATACTGGATCATGGGTATGTGATATCTAGATTAGCCCACTGACTGAACTAGTATGGATCTGGGTGTGACTGGACTGATTTACTAAAAATAGAAGACTTCCCCATGAGTGTAAGTGGCACCAACCAATAGGCTTTTAGCCTGAATGGAATAAAAATGGAAAAGGAGGCTTAATGCTATTATGGTTTCCTCCAACCTGCCACACCATGAACTGTTTCTCCTCTGTGATGCCCCTCTGCCTTGCCACCCTGCCCTAGGGCCAGCCAACTACAGACTGAAACCTCTATAAACTATGAGCTAAAATAAACTTCTCCTCCTTTAACTTGTGGTTTTGGGGTATTTTGTCCCAGCAACAAGAAAAGTAACTAAATCTATACCATAAAATGCTGCAGTATTCCTTTTCTTCATGAGCACATTATATTTGTGAGTCGTCATGAGAGTATTTAAAGATAAATAGGAGCATATTAATATATTAGAGAGTTTATTTGAGAAAACAGCAATTCAAAAATCAGGCAACACCAAACCACTAGTGTTTCTGGGCTCCACGAAGATAGTGGGGAGAGGATAGCTTTTTTAAAGTAAAAATGGAAGCAAGGCAAAGAAAACATTTGATCTGTTAGATTGAAGCAACAGGTTTGTTGGACTTATTGTAAGGAGAGTCCCTAGGTAGGGGTCAGTCGGTTATTTCCAGTTGGCCTAGAAGAGAACTGTTCACCCTGAACTGGGTTTCAGTTTGCTTATGTAGGAATTTAGGGACCAGGAGCCACCTCAGCCCACTGGTCTACCAATTACTATTTTAACAAGAAGTAATCAAATAACACCTAGCAATTATTTCGAATTAAGAAAAACAATAAGACAGCACATCAGAAAAAAGGCTCACTATGATTTCACTTTAACATTTGCCTACTGCTCTTTTGAGTAAATCTATCATTTGTAAGAACAACAGAGTTATCATGCACGGGGTCTTCCCACAGCAAAATATGCTTAGGGTCTCACAATGTTGAACTAAAAATCGGTGTTAAAATGTACATGATTATGCATCTTAAAAGCTTAAGATTTTTTAAAAGCTAGTTTGAGCTTATATTGCATTCTAGATGAAGCATTCGCATTTGTCTCAAGTCAGGAATGATTGAGTATTGACAGAACAAAATGACTGCTTTCGTGTCCCATGTGAGATGTGTTCCAGGTTTAGGTCATTTTATAGCAGAAAATTAACTAGTAGGTGTTGCTAACTCATTTGGAGAGTGACAAACAGAGCTAGTTAGAAGGTATCATGTGGGGAGCCTGGAAAAAGCTGAAGAATTTCTTTCCTTTGATTCGCTTTGTGTTCACAGTGGAGGCCACACAGCTCCACATAGTGGAGACCACACAGAAGACATCAGGGTACCCTTGACTCCCGGCGAGCTTCCAGAGAAACACAAAGCACAGCTAAATCAACAGCACAGTTCCGGAGGGTCCAACTGCAAAACGCATATAAAGGTCACTAATTGGAGAAAAAACATGGTCTCCAGCTTTGCAGAGATTTTAGCAGAGTAAGCCCTAATTACAGAGGGAACATTCTTTGTTTCCATGAGTCTCAACTGTTTTAACACATAAAGAAATTCTGAAATGTCTCCCATTATGTGCATTCCTCTGACTGGCAGAGAGGCTGTTTTCCCCCTGAGTGCACATTCCACATGCCTGGTAATGCAAGGTGGAGGGTCGGGATGAGGAGGAGGCTCCAGAGACAACGTGCAGGTCTATACAACTGTTAATAAATGCAATTGCTCAATCCTCAGATTGTATTTTTGAACATTCCAGTGTATGTAGTTTATAACAATCTCTTGCTGTTTTAGCAGATTAGGAGTTTTCTGATCTCATCATAAGTCTAATTCAATACAGCTTTGCATGGTTTCCAGCACCATGGGACATCTCCACAGGTTGATGTCCAGCTGCTCCTGACCAGCTACCAAAACAAAGAGAAATGTGAGGCTCCTACCAAGATGCAGAAAGATCCTCAGGCAGTTCTTACTCCATGTGAGAACAAGACAAGGTTTAAAATACATCTAGGGTACTTTGTCATGCTACATATGAATAAGAACTAATAACGATGCTAAACGAAGTGGATGGAAGGCTATTGTTTTGGACTTGACTCCTATGCTAGGCCTCAGAAGACCAATCCACCCCGGAATAGAGTCTTCTGTGATTTGAATGTTTAAATTCCCTTCATAATTCATGGTTGAAGAAAAGGGGACAGTAAGAGGTGATTAGGTCACCAGAACTCTAGTACATTAGTCACTTTCCTGTCACTGGGACAAAATACTCAACATCCACAAACTTAAAGATGAGAGGTTTATTTCACTTATAGCTTCTAGTGGCTTCAGATCATGAGTGGCTGGCTCCCCGGCTGACAGGGAAAGGTGGGAGGCCGTGGTGGAGAAAAGCTGCTCAACTCACGGCAGTCAGGAAGTAGAGAGAGAAGGGAGGGGCTGGGTACAAGAATACACCCTTCCAGGTCATATTGCAGTGACCTGCCTCCAACTAGGCCCCACC
>PVJO010027063.1:0-20175 GCA_004026905.1 Hystrix cristata | reverse complement strand
CGGCGGCAGCAGCGGTGGCGGCGGTGGCGGTGGTGGTGGCGGAGGCGGCGACTGCGGCTGACCAGGTGGTGCAGGGCGCACGGGCTCGCCATTGGGAGGCGAAGGGAAGATGAACATAGGCGGCGCCAGCAGGGCAGGTGCAGGCCTCCGGGGAACGGGAGCTGGGTGCTTCTGCCCTCGCGGAGGTGGAGCGGAGCCCCAGGGCCCCGACAGCGCGGCCGGCCGCCGTCGGGGCGCCCCGACGCCTCCGCCAGCCCCGTTGAAGCGAAAGTGGCGTTCAGGACCCTCGGGGGGACTCACCCAGTCGAATTTGGGCTTCGAACCTGGGAAGGTGGTATAGGCGGGCGGCGGTAGGGCCCGGGTGTGGGACTCGGGCGCCGAGGGGGGACCAGAACACCCTTCACCGTCTCCTTCACTGCCCTCTGTTTCCTGTGTCCCACGAGGGACCTCTCCCAGGGGGCGAGGAGCTCCAGGCGCCAGGGGTCCCTGCTTCAGGACCTGAGCGTAGGAGATGGCGCCCGAGGTGGCGAAGAGTCCTCCGCTTCTGCCGCCCGAGAGGGAGGCTTTGGCCGTTAAGGGACCCGAGGCTGTCGCAGGGGACAAGGGAGCCCCCGACTCGAAGGTGACTTTACACAGCAGGCTCAAACCGGACTCGGAAACCGCAGATCGGGCCATTTCGCCTTCGCCCGCCTGGGGAGGCGCCCCCTCGCGGGCCCCACCGGCCGTCTGGCCCTCGGCGCTGATCTTGGCCTGGCTTTCGGTGGGGCCAGAGGCAGAGGTGGCCAGGGCTGGAGTGATACTGCGGCTCGGGGGCTGCCGGTCGGAAGGTGGTGGTTTCCGAGGCTCCAGGGGGGTCACTGGTGGGACCGGGACCCCCGGCGTGGGGTCCTTTTCGGTTAGTTGTCGGGGCAGCAGAGGCAGCGGTGGCAGCAGGCGGAGGTTCGGAGGGTCGCCCTGGCCGCAGTGGCTCGACTCCAGTAGGCCTCGGATCCGGGGCACCACAGTGCCCGTGGCCTTTCGCCACTTAGATGGTGCGGGTAGCAGGGACCCCATGGAGGGTGGTGGCGTTGTGGAGACGGCTGTCGCAGCTGCCTCCTCTGGAGGGGGCATCACTGGCGAGGGCAGTTCTAAAGTCAGGGGCGCGGGTGAGGCCTGGGGCTCCGGAGGTACCAGAAGTCCCGGGGGCGTTGAGCTGCCAGGAAACCAGACACCGAGCCCTCGAGCCAGGCGCGTGGCCGAGGAAGAGGTGGTCACCTGGGGCTGCACCAGGGACGTTCGGCGGGAGTCAGAGTTGCGGTTCGAGGCCTGCTCTTTTTGGGAGCCTCCGCCCGCAGATGGCTCCGACTGCACGTTCCCCATTTCCTAAAGAGATCGGGGACTGTGATCAGAAAAGCTGTTAGTCAGTGCGCCAGGGCTGCGGGGACCTCACAGTGCAGGCTGTTCTTGGACTTTCCTGTCTGCATTGGCCCCACCAACTGCCTTGGCCCCACCTCTGTCCTCCAATAACCATTCAGCCCTGGTAGCCTATCACCTGTTCCCTGAGTCGTCGCTCCTGCCTACTTTCCCATGGCCCCTCATAGCCGCTGTTCAGATACTTAGGCCCGATCCCTTCGTGTATTAACGTTCCATCCTGTTCCTTTGGCTCAGACCACATCCCTACTGTTTGGCCACTCTGGGGTCTCCAGGCGTTAAGACTCAGGTCTTAGGGGGCATAGTAGGTCACACCTGTAATTCCGGCACTCTGGGAGGCTGAGGCAGGAGGACCTCAAACTCGAGCCGAGCCCGGGCAATTTATCGACCAACTCAAGAATTTTTTATAAAGCTGGAGATGTAGCTCAGTGCGAAGGCCCTGGGTTTAAGCCCCAGTACCTCCAAAACAAACAAACAAACAAAAAGACTCAGATCTTGCCGGTCGTCCAGTCCGTGTCTCAGGTCACACCGTTAATGACTGTAGTGCCCAGGAGCTGACGCTCTTCTCCCTGCCCTCTAACCCTGCGCGGGTTTCAGGGAGCGGACCCTCAGCTCCACCTGCCCCTCCCCCAGCCTGGCCCCGCCTCTGCCTGACAAATTGTGAACCAAGTATTCTGCTCTAGCCGATCCCTCGGTGCTCAGCTCTAGCCCTCCAATCACCCACCCTCTCTGTCCATCATTTGGGTCCCACCCTCTTCTCAGGTAAGCGGCGGATCCTCAAGCCTCACTCCTGAACTTCTTTTCCCGCTCCTGTCTCAACACTCAGGCTCTACCCCTCTCCCCGATCTCCGCCCCGGCTCTTCCGCCCAGAAGACTCCACTCACTGGTTCCTCCAGCCGACCCAAATTCAGACCGCAGCCCCCTGAGCCCAGGGCAGGGCAGGGAACGGCCGTAGCAGAAAATAACGGAAAAGAACGGGGACAGGTGAAGCTTAGTGAGCGAGACGGCCGGGGCGGACCCCGAGGTCTAGGCCCCGCCCCTGCTAGAGGCCCCGCCTCCTCAGCCAGTTTGAGCCGGGCCCCTTACGAACGCGGCTCTCCCTTTGAAGTATTTGGGTGTCTTCTTCCCAGCCCCAGGCCTTTGAGTCCTAAGCCCCACCCTTTTCAGAGGATTTTCTTTAGCTCCTCCCCTTCTGGATGCTCCGCCCCCTCTATTTTCCCCTCCCAAAGCTCCGCCCACGGCGAACTCGCCACGCCAGCCCCTCTCTTTGGGCCTCTCATCTGCCCCGCCCATAAGGGAATTTATCCCTAAAGCTCCGCCTTTTTTAGAGCTGGCTGCCTTTCTCTCCAAGACCCTCTCCTTCCTCTGCGCGCGCCGAAGGCCCATCCACCGTGGTGGACCGCCGCTTCCTAGACGCACCCTCGTGTCGGTTCCTCACTCAGACCCTCTGACCCCGCCCCCTGGCGAAAGCAACCTGCTCGCTCCACCCCTTTTCGAACCTTGCGGAGCACGAGGCCCCTCCCACTTGGAGCCCAAATCCTGGACCACCCTCTTTAGAGCCCAGAGACCAGGCCTGTCTCTGTGCCCTCCTCGCACCCGCACCCGCACCAGGGGCCAATGAGGCGGAGGGGTGGGAAACTGGAGGATCTCCTCTGGATCCTGAGAAAATGGGGGCTGGTGGGTTATTCCTTGGAGCTGGTGCCGGGCTCTAGGACCCAGCGGGCAAGCGTGCCCGCCTCGCTCTCACCCCTCCCCCACCCGCCCCCTCCCCCCCACCGCCCTCCAGGTTCCCCCTCCTCCCCCCTCGCCCCGGCTCCCGGTGCCCGTCTCCAGCGCCGCCGGAGCCAGCGAGGGAGCCGGAGGGAGCAGGAGGAGGAGGAGGCCGCGTCGCCGCCGCTCGGAGCCCGGCCGGAGCCTCCCAGGCAGGTGCCGAGGGCGGCGAGGGGGCGGGGGCTGCCGGACCGTGGAACCCGGAGAAGGGGCGGCCGGAACCGCGCCGCGCCTTCTGTGCACCCGGGCCCCCCGCGGACCCCGGCCGGGAGGACCAGGGGGTGGTGGACCCCGAACTGCGCGGCAGCCATTTGGGCCACTAGTCTCCATTTGGGGGTCCTGGACTTCCTCCGAGGACAGCCCATTCACAAAATTTCGTCCTGGACCCTCACCATTGAGGAACTCAAAGGACCACTCCCCCTGGGAGCACAGATGTGTGGGGAGCATAGGGCACCCAGAAATCCCGGTGCCCCATCCGTGGTAGGCCCCGGGGGGGGGACCCCTACCCTCTTTCCCCGCTTCACCTGTTGTCGGGGGAGGCGGGCGGACAAAGGAAGCAGCGTCACGTGACTGCTCATTCACAAAATCCCATCCCATTGAGAAAAGGGGGCTGGGGGCTCTGCGGCTGCCCCTTCCCCTCCCGAAGGGCTGGGGAAACCCGGCAGCCTGCAGGTGGGGGAGGGGGCTAGAACTCGTTGCCTGGGTCCCTAAGGTTGGGACGCCAGGGTCCCTGCACTGGGTGACAGTGAGGGGCTGGACGCTAGTCCCGATTGCTGGGCGGAGGGCTATGACCCCTCTGAACTGGGGGGCGGGGTAAAGTGTTTCTCAAGGGTGCTGGAGACGGGGACTCAGTCCTCCCATCTCTCCCCTGTGGCTTCCTTCGCCTGGGACCTGAAGGAGCAACCTTGATTTTTGTGAATGAAATCCTCCCAGGATCTCTTCGGTCGCTCATTTCTGGCTTCCTTTGCCTCCATCTCTCTTTCGGCCTCTCTTTCTGGCCATTTCTGCTTCTCTCCCTGCTCCCTGCCCATCTCCCCGTTGCTGGGTGACTCAGTGAGCTTTGCATCCGGTCTCATTCATAAATCCGGGAAGGGGTGGGGGGAAGAGAGCCAGGGCTTCTCACCCAGCCAGTGGCCTGGGTGACAAGGTGCGGAGGCAGTGTTGGGGGACTGGGAGCTGAGTTGATGCGCCCCGAGAAAATATATATGCGCAGGAACCCAGCTGCGAGGGGGGATGATGGGTGGGGCTGTGGGTATGTGCAGAGAGGGAAGGAGACAGGGTTGAGGGGATGAGCAGGAGGGGGAGGGGAAGTGGAAAACCCAGGCTGTGGGGGTGGGGACGGGAAAGATGGGAGAAAGGTGGGTATGGAGGGAAGAGGTAGATGTGGGGAAGAAGGTAGACGTGAGAGAGAAGAGCTGTCACAGGAAGAAAGAAGCCCCGCTAGACGAAAGTGGGCTTGAGGGGTATTGACGGCCAAGGGTGCAGTGGGTCCGGATGTGAGGGAGGAAGATAGAGGGAAGACCAGGGTTAGGGGAATGCTGAAGGGGAGAGCACGATTTGGGGGTCACTGACTGTTGTCCCTGTCCTCCCCACCTCCTCCAGGTACATGGTGCGGGTCCGAGCCGTGGTGATGGCCCGAGATGACTCCAGTGGGGGCTGGCTGCCTGTGGGGGGCGGGGGCCTCAGCCAGGTGAGCGTATGTCAGGTCCGAGGGTCCAGGCCCGAGGGGGGGGCCCGCCAGGGGCACTACGTCATCCACGGGGAGCGCCTCCGGGACCAGAAAGTGAGCCACCCCGGGGCGTGGGGTCGGGTGGGGCCTGGGGCGGCAGGGGAATGGGGCTGGGAGTGCAGAGCAGAGCCGGGATGTCTCCCGGCCTGGGGCTGAGGTGGAGTGTGGGAGTGAATATCTGTCCTAGGAGCAGAGCCGGGAATTTCGGGAGCGTGTGGGGTATCAGGCAGGCTCTGTCCACTGCATTCCCTGCTAGTTCCTCCTTACTGGTCTCCCTGCCCCCTCCTGCTCCCCTGCCCAGCCGGTCTGTTCCACAGGGGCCCTGCTTACACTTGATTCAGATGATGTCCCTCTTCCTCAGAACCCTCCCTGGCTCCATCTTGCTCAGAGAATCTCACCATGAGGCCCTACACCAACCGACCCCTGTCTGCCCTAAGTATCTGGAGGCATTTGCTGAGGGTCCACTTAGAAGTGTCAAATTTGGTTGACAGTTTGGGTTCATCAGGAATAACTGGGCTATCTGGCAGGGTCTGGAGGGGCAATATGCAGTTTCAGCTGTGATGTACTAGGAAGACTGTGTGTTGTTTTAAAAGGTTGAAGGAGACTGGCTGGCGTGGTAGCACAGACCTTTCCTTAGTCCCAGGGTTTGAGAGGCTGAAGCAGGAGAATTTCATGTTCCAGACCAAGCTGGGCTACACGGGAAGATCTCATCAAAAAAAAAAGGAGGGGAGGGGGCTGGAGGAGAAGAAAAGTAAAGAAAAGCAGAAGGGGTGGGGGAAGGATAGCATTTCACAGCAGGAGAACGATGTCCAGGGATTTGGAAAAGTGGACTGCGTGGAGGAATGCAGTGATGCTAAGCAGGGATATGAGGGAACATCTAGGGTGTGAGCAGCTTTGAGGGGAATCTGTGGAAGCATACTAGGAATACTTTTGGAGCAAGGTTACAGAAAATTATTAAGGCTTCAGAAGGGGATTAAGGATAATATTTTGACATGTTTAGTAGAGTCTGAGGAGTACTACTGAGTCAGAAGGGGGAATAGTTGGTTATCAAAAAGGGGCTAACAATTGTTTTTAGGCTTTCAGTAAGTTTGGGTGTTCTTCCTGTGGTATCAGAGGAAGATTTTAGAAAAATGTACAGATCAAGGGAGTAGGGGAAATTTGGGAATTAGGCTGCATTCCCTAAAATTGGGAAGTCCTACTGAGATGTCAGGGTTCAGGGTACACCTGGAACTGGGAATGAGGTTGGTGGGATGCTGGGGTATGCAGAAAGGCTGAAGGGGAGTCAGACACACAGGTATGGTTGAGGAGGGGGGTGTCTGACCCAGACCCTCCTGCTCCTCAGACCACCTTGGAGTGCACCCTGAGACCAGGCTTGGTTTACAACAAAGTGAACCCCATCTTCCACCACTGGAGCCTGGGCGACTGCAAGTTTGGGCTGACGTTTCAGAGTCCTGCTGAGGCCGATGAGTTCCAGAAGAGCCTGCTGGCTGCGCTGGCCGCCCTGGGCCGAGGCGAGTGGGACAAGTGGTGGGCACTTGGGCTGGGGGCTCAGGGGTAGGAGACACTAGGACCAGGACTCACTCTGCCTCTCTCCCTGCCCAGGCTCGCTCACCCCCTCCTCTTCCTCCTCCTCCTCCTCCCCTTCCCAGGACACCGCAGAGACCCCCTGCCCTCTGACGGTGAGTCTGGGGTGCCTCCCTGCTGGGAAGGCGTGGGGTAGTTCCTGGTCTACAGAGCATTCCTGAGCACCTACTGTGGCCAGCACCAGGGCACATGCTGAGGACACAAAATTAGGCCTACACTATTATTGTCAATTCCATCTCAGTTAATCTAGTTTTTCTGTTCTATGGTGATTCACATGTTCATTCACCAGTACTTATTAAGCACTTCCTGTATACTAGGCAGTGTTTTAGGCATTAGTGATACATGAGTGGATAAAATAAATTTCCTTTCTTCTTGGAACTTTTATTCTAGTATGGGAAGGCAGGAAAAACAGGATAGACTTTAAAAATGAATAAATATTAAAAGTAAAGGGGGCCAGGGGTGCAGCTCAGGGATTGAGCACTTGCCAAGCATGTGCGAGGCCCCAGATTCTTTTTTTTTCTTTCCTTCTCTCTTTTTGTAAGGCCCTGGATTCTATCCCCAGTACCCCAAAAGGAAAAAAGGAAAATAAATCAATGATAAAATGAATGATAATTCCATGTACCAGTTACTCAGGCTACAAACCTTGGAGTCATCCTTGACTCCGCTTATTTTTTATGTTTCTCATCTACTCGGTCAGTAAATACTGGTTTTACTTTCAGAATGTCAGAATCCACCTCACACCTGGTACTGTCCAACCTCATCTCCTAACTAGACCATCTCAATAGCTTTTCCTTGTCATCCTCGCCTTATACCCAACTCTCTGATCCCCACTCACCTCCTGGGAGATCCTATTCACTGTTGAGTCGGATCACAGCCCTCCCCTTCTCAGCACCCTCCCAGGACTCCAGCTCACTCAAGATCACTCACACACTTTGATCCTGAGTTCCTACCCCTCACTCACTCTGCTGCACACCAACCTTCTTACTCTCAGTCCAGCAGGGCAAGCACATCCCTACCCGACAGCCTTTGCATTACCTATTGTTCCTTTTGTTTGGAACACTCTTTCCCATGTCCTAATGCCTTTATCAGGTTCTTTTTCTTTCTTTCTTTTTTTCGTAGCGGGGAGGCATGCTGGAGATTGAACTCGGCCTTGCGCTTGCAAGGCAAGTGCTCTACCACTGAGCTAAATTCCCAACCCTCTTTTTTCTTTTTTGAGATGGGGTCTCCCTTGGTAGTTTAGACCACCCTTGAACTCACTATGTAGCCCAGGCTGGCTTTAAACTCTTGGCAGTCCTCCTGCCTCAGCATCCTGAGTGCTGGGATTACAGGAATGCACTCTGAAAAGACAGTTTTCTTATCTATTGACTTACTGCCTATCTCTCACAGTAAAATGTCAGCTCTAGGAGGGCAAGGATCTTTTGTTGATACCTTGTTGCATATCCAATGCCTAAAACAATATCTTGTATACAGTAAGTGTTCAGTAAATGTGCTGGATAAATTGAGTGAATGAATGAACGAATGCGCAGAATATTGGGTACATTTTGACACTTGCTGGCCACAGTGGAAGTTGCTGAGAACACCTGGAGGAACAGAACTGGTTCCCTGGGTGAAAAGGGGGAGAATCTCAGGAGAATGGGAAGTGGAGGCGGCGCCACAGACAGATCTTGTCTATGGCGCCCTAATTCAAAAGATGCTGTGCTCCCGCTCCAACCCGCACAGTGGCTGTGTGTCCTGCATGGTGCAGGGCTCAGTAAATGTGTACTGAAGGCAGCGAACAGAACAGGAAGGGTCATGATCAAATCACAGAAAGGAAAACTCAGGAGCTGAGAAGTGACAGCGTCAGCTAGAGCCTGGCTTATATGGGAAGGAGAGCACGGTGGGGGTGGGGGTCCCCCAAAGGTGTGGTGGTGGGAAAGAGGCAGGAAGGTGGCTGAGTGGCCAAGGGAGAGGGGTTCTGAGAAGCAAGAAGATGCTTTGATGTTCTGTAGGTCGGTGAGCTGAGCACTTAAGAAGAGGAGTCTAATAATAATAACCACCATTTCCAGCTCTTCCTGTACTTCGGGCATGTGCTGTGCCCTTTACAGTGGGTCCTAACCACATCCTTACCAATAGGTACTATTATGATTCCCATTTTACAGAGGAGGAAACTGAGGCTCAGAGGTGAGCTCTGAGGTGAGAGGGACTTGAACCCAGGCCTGCGCGGCAGCAGAGCCCTTGCTCTCTATGGGAGGAGGTCTTTGTGGGGGCACGGGCTGTGTGTAGGGGACTCCCAGCGCTGAGGCGGCCAATCTCCCCCAGTCCCACGTGGACAGCGACTCCTCCTCCAGTCACAGCCGCCAGGAGACGCCTCCCTGTGCTGCAGCGGCCCCCATCGTCACCCTGGAATCCACCTCTGCCTTCGGGCCGGTCACACCCCCCCAGCGCCGCCGCTCCTCGGCTCAGGTGCGACCCCCAGTGGAAGTTTGGGTGGAATGGGGACCTGCGCTGGGGTCCCTAAGGGGGCTGGAACTGAAGTCCATTGGGGTGAGAAGGGATACACAGATCCCAGGGAATGGATGACCTGACTACTGAGTGGGTTGGGTAGAGGCCTGGGTTTCTCCCAGGATTGGTGGGATGGAGGAATTCTGGATTTCAGAAAGGCTTGGGGGATGACTTGGACAATTTTATGGGTATGTTAGAGAATGCTTATACTCAAGGAAAGGCTTACTAGAATTGCTTAATTCAGTCATAGTGGTGCATGCCTGTAATCCTAGCACTCTGGAGGCTGAGGCAGGAGGATCACTGTGAGTGCCAGGCTAGCCTGGGCTACATAGTGAATTCAAGACCAGCCTAAACGGGGGCTGGGGATTTAGCTCAAGTGAAGGAGCGCTTGCCTCACAAGCACAAGGCCCTGAGTTCAATCCCCAGCACCAAAACAAAACAAGACCAACCTAAACTACACAGCAAGACTGTGCATGGTGGTGCACACCTGTAAATCCCAGCACTTGGGAGGCTGAGGCAGGAGGATTGCCATGAGTTTGAGGCCAGCTTGGGCTACATAGTGAGTTCAAGGACAGCCTGAAATACATAGACCCTGTCTCGAAAAAACAAAAATAAAAAAATAAACTATGCAGCGAGACCTTATTTCAAGAAGCTAACAAATGGACCAAAAAACAAAACAAGATTGCTTAGTTCACAAAGGGAGGCTCGGAAGAGGTGGCTAGGATCTAGAATGCTAGGATCCAAAGGAGCTGGGGGCTGAGACTCCTGGATCTTTGAGTGGCAGAACTTCAAGCCACAAAGATCTAGATCCTCAAGGTATGGGCTTGGTGTCTGGATTCCTTTGTGTGTCCCTGGGAAGAGAGGGCTGAAGGACCTTGGGAAACCTTGGGAGTGGAGCAGGCAGAGGTCTTCAAAGTCTGAATTCTGAATCTAGAAGGGCTTTAGGAATGGGATCGTTGGATGCCTGGGGCCTGGGTTTTGGGATTGTATTTGTATTTTTAATTTTTTTTTTCTTTTGGCGACACTGGGGATCGAACCAAGGGCCTTTGTGCTGAGCTACATCCCATCCCCTGCCTTTCCGTTTTTATTTTGAGACTGGATCTTGTCAAGTCACTAAATTGCCCAGACTGTGCTTGACTTCGTGATTCTCCCGCTTCAGCCTCCCAGAATGCTGGAATTGCAGGCGTGGGTCACCACGTCCGGCTTCTAGGTTCTTCTGAGCCTGGGATAGATTGTGGTGGGGGTGGGTGAGTCACGGGCCTAGCTAACCCAATTTTTTTTTTTTTTTTTTTTTTTTTTTTTTTTTTTTTTTTGTGCTGGGAATTGAACTCAGGGCCTGGCAAGTGCTCTACCACTTGAGCTAAACCCTCAATCCGCTAACCTGATCTTGTCCCTTCCTCCTACAGAGCTACCCTCCGCTTCTACCATTCACAGGGATTCCGGAGCCCTCAGAGGCTGTGGCTGGGGCAGGAGGCCTGGGCTGGGGCGGCCGCGGCTATGAGGATTACCGGCGCTCCGGACCACCTGCGCCCCTTGCTCTGTCCACCTGTGTTGTGCGCTTCGCCAAGACTGGCACGTTGAGGGGCGCAGCCCTGGGTCCCCCACTGTCACTACCTGCTCCTCTTACCGAAGCTGTGCCCCCAGCGCCCCCGGCTCGCCCACCCCCGGGCCCGGGCCCCACCCCTGCGCCAGCCAAGGCCTCCCCGGAGGCGGAGGAGGCTGCGCGCTGTGTGCACTGCCGAGCGCTCTTCCGCCGCCGTGCGGACGGGCGTGGCGGTCGCTGCGCCGAGGCCCCAGATCCGGGTCGCCTACTCGTGCGCCGTCTCAGCTGCCTGTGGTGCGCAGAGAGCTTGCTCTACCACTGCCTGTCAGACGCCGAGGGCGACTTCTCGGACCCGTGCGCCTGCGAGCCGGGCCACCCGCGCCCCGCCGCGCGCTGGGCCGCGCTGGCTGCGCTCTCGCTGGCCGTGCCCTGCCTCTGCTGCTACGCGCCCCTGCGCGCGTGCCACTGGGTCGCAGCGCGATGCGGCTGCGCCGGCTGTGGGGGTCGCCACGAGGAGGCTGCACGGTGAGGATCACCTGGCCGGTCCGGTAGCAGGAACAGGGACCCAACAGTGAGGGTCCAGGATTCCGGACTCGGTTTGAACCTAAAACTCAAACCTAGGCACACCTGGAACTTGGAGCTTGAGTTTGGACTGAGAGATCCCAGACCTGGAACCTGGGCCCCAAGCCTAGGACTGAGTGACCCCAGGCTCGGCATCATTAGGATGCCTGTCGAATCCATCCTGAGTTCTGGATTATACATCCATCTTCCCCACTGAGGAGACTGCTGACATCTCCAGACTCTGCATCTCAGAGGGCCCAGGGGAATACACAGATTCCCCAAGAAATGCACTGAGTCCTCAAACTCTGGACTCTGTGTCCAAATGACCAACCCAGACCCGGTCACACCTGGCACCATGAAGTCTCAAATTGCAGCCCCAGAATTAGTCAGGAGTTGCCAATACCTGATCTTGACTGTATCCAGTTACTCCCAGATCTTGTGACCAGAGGACCCAGAACCACCCCAGATAGTCCCTGAATGTTCACCTGAGACCTGGTGCACCCACATCTGACACATTCTGTAGCCCCAGGATCCCTGAGACACCAAATCCTCCTGGGCTTGAGACTCTGGTGTGATCTGGAATCACAAGATATTGGTCCAGAGTCCAGTCACTCCTGAGTGCCCACAGACCTGGCCTTCAATCTAGGACACCAAGATGTAAGGTGTCCAGGTGACTCCAGATGCTTTAGGGCAGCAGATTTAAAATGTATTGAGTCCTTGGACGTGCTCAAACATGAGATGTTCTCTGACCAAAATGATTTGGGAGGCCCGTCCCAAGCTCATCCAGGCTCCAGATACCAGACCCCAAGATGCTCTGGGAGCCAGGGATTGAAGGTCTCCATATACCCTGCTCACCCCAAACCAATGATCTTAAGAGTTCTGATTCTCATATATGGATTCTGAGGTGCCTCGTATCCCAGATGTATGACTGAATGTTACTGGCACCTCAGGCCCAAGATACTGGTCTCAAGTCCTCAAATATCCCTCTTCCAGTCCCCTTGGAGCTGGATTTTGAGACCCACAATATCCTGGAGTCAATCTCTGGCTTCCTTCTAGCCCCGCATCCCTGATCCCCTAAAATGGGATAGTCATGGCAACCCAGACCTCTGATCCCTTGGCCCTCAACTCCTGAGTGACCCCCAAGGTGCTTTAAGAGCACTGGATCCAAGACTCCAAGGTGCCGCTGACCCCCAGCTGCCAGAATCAAACCCCTACCACATTGGGATTGTTTCTGATCTAAAATCTTGGTTCCTCCATACCAGAGACATTCAGATCTGAGATCTTAGCACCCTCAGACACCAAATTTCTGTTGCCTCAAACTTCTCTAGCCTGATGAAACCCCAAGATGCTTCTATACCTGATTCCCCAGTCCCCCACTTGTGAATCTTCTGAGAACTATTGTCCCTTGAATCCTGCTATTTATGGGGCTCCTGAAGCCCAAGTTTCCAGACTTTGGAATTCTGGTCCCCAGGGTCAGAGCTTGAGCTCCCAGCAATCCTAAGAATTGCCCTTTATTCTAGGAGAAAAGCCCTCCCATTCTGAACCCAGATTCCAGAACCCCCTGGAAGGCTTCACTTCCACCTGTAGGGCCCAGCATCACCACAGGTGATTGTGTAGGCAGTCAGCTAAGCAAAAGCACACAGCTGTGGTGACGCATGGTACACACTGAAGACGGAAGGCCTGTCTTTGTCTTATTTGCACATAGACACCTTCTGGGCTAGCTATGGCTCTGTGAGGACCCCTGTCATCCTGGCCTTGTAGACTCTCCTTCAAGCTCAACCCTGAGCCCTAACCCTGGTCCAAGTCCATCCTTCCATTAACCCTATCCATCTCAGAGCCAGGGGCTGCTTTTGAAAACCTGTTTCATGGCCCTCTGAGGGCCCTCTTTTGGGGAGAATGGGATGTGCAGGGTACCTAAGATCTGGTGTCCTGTATGGGGGGACCAAGGTCTTGGAATAAGATAGTCTCACTTATTTTATTGGCTTGGGACCTGCATCTGGCCCCAAGCATCTGGAAATTCACATTTACCTTTCTTCATTACCCAGATTTGGATGGCCTTGTGGAGTTCGAGGTATAGATCCTTCTGTTGATTCTTTTAAATTATTAACTATTTATTGCATCCGGAACCTGTGAGACAGCTCTCCCAACCAGACCCTGGGATGGGTGAGAGAAGGGGGGGTGTCCCTCCCATTCCCACTCTGCCCAGCTCTCATCACTGTCAGACCCACCAGAGCTGAGGGCGGAGGGACTGGGGGCTGGGGCAGCCTGGGTCCCCATCCCCCTCTCTGTGCCTCGGTCTCCCCCCTTCCATGGTGGGCGGGGAGAATCTCCATTCTTAACCTACCTCGTTTTAGGGAGGGGTGGGACAGGGGACCAGAGTGCTGTATGGTGCTGTGGGATCTTTGGATAAAGTTGTGGGGGCTGGGGAAGTTTCCTCAGCCCCCACCCCCAGCACCGCCTCTCCCAGGTCTCCCAGTCCTGCTCTCTGCTGATACCCACCTCTGATCCATGATTACCCTTCGTAGCCCCCAAATTAGGGGTGTATGGAGGGCTGATCCTGGGAGCCAGGAAGACCTCAGATCCTGGAACCCCCGGGCCCAATTTCCCAGCTGCTTGCCCCTCAGATTGGATGCTTGGCCCCCAGACTTGGGGGAGGCACCCCAACATTTATCTTCCTGATCTTGATTCCAAGCCAGTCTGTGACCTCAATATCATTAGCGTCAGTGCAGGCTGGGAGAATGGCGGCCAAAGACCCAGCCTTGTCATCGGGGAAGGGGGGCATGAGATCCGCTCCAAGAAATGTCTGTGACAAAGTCTCAGCCTGCGTTCTTTATTTTCGTTGCCGTGCCTTCTCCACTTGCAAGACTGATGCACCAACCACCGACCTGAATTCTCCCTCTCCACATCTTTTAGTCTCAAGCCAACTATCCTGCTGAGTTTCCTATATTCGGTCACTAGGCAAATACTTTCATTCAGAACTTGTTATGTGCTAAGGCCTGTAGTAAGTCCAGCGGGTAAAGCAGTGAACAGAACAGGCAAAAATTCTTTACATAGGAGTTTATAAACTTTATACTGGGGAGAGACATTAAGAAGGTGACCTAATCTGTTGAAAATGACATGTACTAAAATGAATGAACAAAGTGAGCGTGGAAGATACAGACATTTTTGGCCATGGTGGCCAGGTTAGGCCTCATTCTGTACCTGGCATTTAAATAAAGCCATGAAGGAAATAAAGGGTCCATACTGTCTGCAGGGGAGGAGCATTCCAAGAAAGGAGAATAGCCAGTGCAAGGTCCTGAGGCAGGAGAATGCCTGGTAAGTCTGAGGAACAGTGAGGGTGCTGAAACAACCTGAAGGGAGGAAGAAAAGAGATGAGGAGGGCAGAGAGGTGGCAGGACAGATCAGTGGGACCTTGCAGTCATTGTATGGACTTTGGTTTTTACTCCAAGTGAGGTGGAACCATAGGAAGTCTCCAACCTGGGAAGGATCCAACCTGACTCACATGTTGAAGGGCCGCCAGATGCTTAGAGACCCAGCAGGGTGACAGTGAAGAAGGCTGCTTGATTGTAGGGACAGGGGGATGACAGTGGCAGATGAGACCAGGGAGTGGAGAAAGGGGCATAGCTTACTGGATTTAAAAGGAGTGATCAAAAAATACGGTAAATATTTATACTTAAAACAAATTGATCTGAGTAAAAGACAAATTGGCATTAATACTCCTCAAAATCTACTACTGAATTTGAACACATCCCATTGCTTTTGCCACTTTCCAAAGCAGTTCTGGAAGTCTTCTTCCAAAAGTGTCTTTATGAAGTGTGATAAAAAATACGGTGAATGCTGTTGCCAAGTGCCATCCAACAAACTCATAAAACACTATGGTATGTTCTCATCCACCTTATTCACCAGATCTGGCATCTTGTGACTTCTGGCTCTTCCCCAAAGTCAAAATGACCATAAAAGGTAAATAAACATTTTGAACGGATTCTGGACATCTAGGTAGCCATGACAGTGCAACTAAAGACACTCAAGAAAAAGGATTTCCTGAACTGCTTCAGAAAGTGGCAAGAACGATGGGATAAGCATGGTCAAAGCAAGGGAGAATATTTTCAGGGGGATTGATGGCAATGCGTCTTTCACTATAATAAATTTAAAAAATTTAAACATACATCATATTTTCCCACCATAGTGTGTGTGTGTGGGTGTGTGCGCGCACACACACGCGTGCGCCTAAACAGGATTTTGCTATGGATTTCAGGCTGGTCTTGAGCTCATCCTGATCCTACTGCCTCAAGCTCCTGAGTGCTGGGATTAGAGGTGTGCACCACATACTTGGCTCATACTTTGTATTTTGAAAGTAGAGCTCACAGATTTGTATACAGGCTTTGATACAAAAAGAGGAATCAAAGCTGGTAGCTCAGTGGGAGAGCACATGCTTAGCATGTGCTGGCTGGGTTCGAGTACTGAAAAAAAAAAAAAGGAAGAGGAGTACATGTTTTTGGACTGAGCACATTTTTTTTTCCTTGTGGTACTGGGGATTGAAACCAGGGCCTTTGCACTGAGCTACATTCCAAGCCCTTATTATGTTATTATTTTTCTTTTTTTGGTTTTTTGAGAAAGTCTTGCTATGTAGTTCAAGCTGGGCTTGAACTCACTATGCACCCAGGCTGGCCTTGAACTCGCAGCGATCCTCCTACCTCAGCCTCTCAAATGTTGTGATTATGGAAGTGTACCACCACACTGGGCCCCCTTGTTTATTTTTTGATACAGGGTCTCCCTAACGCTGGGCTTGAACTTTCAATCCTGCTGTTCAGTCTCCCAGATTGCTGGGATTACTGGCATGCACTGCCATGCCCAAGTTGAGCAACTCTTATTTATTTATTTTTGGGGAACTCGAACTCACAGCCTTGTGTTTACTAGGCAAACACTCTAACCACTGAGCTAAATCCCTGGCCCCTCTGCCCCTGAAGTGTTCTGGCCCTTGTTCTTTCCTGAGTTCCTTTGGCTCCCAGGCCACTCTTACTCCCAGTGAAATGAGGATACAGAGATACAAGAACTGGAATAATGATTTATAAGAATAGCAATGCAGTCAGTGGCAGCAGTAACTAGGCTCAGTGGTTAAATAGTATGGAATTTGGAATTAATTGTTGAGTTCTGGCACCACCATGAATTTACTGTGACCATGATTTTCCATGAACTTCCTCTGTAAAATGGAGATAAGATTTAGCTCAGTAGCAGACATTAAATGCTCAATGTATATTAGTTGTTTTTCTTGAGTACACCCTATGTGTCTGTTAAGCGTTTGGGGGGGCGTGCTGGGGATCAAACTCAGGGCTTTGCACTTGCTAAGCAAGTGCTCTATCACTGAATTAAATCCCCAACGGACCTAAGCATTTTTAACGTAAGAACTAATCAATCCTCTCCAACAGCTCTTACGAGTAGGTACTATTATTACCCTCTTTGTGCAGACGGGAAGCAATTTGGCAGGAACGGAGCTAGCAGCTAGCGAGTGGAGGAGTCAAATCCTAATCCCGATTGCCTGCTTCCTAGGGTGCAATTTCCTGTTCGGGATGGTGTATCGCACCTGCTCCTTTCCTCCAAGGCCTAGGGATGCAGAGGGGCGAAGGCCTAAAGGGCTTTATAATCCAGGAGAGGACGGCCGAGCTCCGGTAGGGGGAGATATGAGCGCTGAGCCGAATTCCTGGGTCTCTGACAGAATTTCAACTGTAAATCAGAAAAGAGGCAAATTTCTGTATTGGGGATCAAGTTGGGCGAACAAAATTTGGTCTGGGGTGCTTTAAAAGCAGAAGGCAACTGAGGGAGGCTGAGGAAAAAGAGACCGAAGTTAGTCGCTTTTATGTCACCACAGTAGCGACCCTCACTAACTTGGTCCCCAACCCCCGGGATTCCCGCAGGCCCAGGAATTTACAGTCCCTGACAGGTTACTTGAAGGACGGCACGGGCGGACCTGGGGGGCGGGCTGTGCCGCCTCCTGCGCCAATTGGAGCGCCGAAGCGCCTCCGCGGGAAGACGTTGATTGGTTGGGGCCGCTACAACGCGCGAGGGAGCGGTGGTAGGGCGGAGCCTGCCACCTGCCGAAAGGGGGTGCGCGCCGGGCCCGGAGGCGACGTATCCATGGAGGGGGCGGAGGCAAGAGCGCGGGAGGAGGCCGCGGTGTCCCGGGACCTGCTAGCTCTAGGGTAAGGGGGTCTGCGGCGTGCCTGGGGATGCAGGAGGGGCGGGTTTGCCTCAGAAGCCGACCGAGAAGGCTCCGCACTGACCCTTGCCCCGCCTCAGGTATGGGGCTTTCCCGGAGGCGGTGTCGCGGGGCGCCTCGTGCCCAGACTTCAGGGTGCTGTGCGCGCGGCTGGCGGCGGAGCTGGCGACCCTGGGCGCCCTGGAGCGGCAACAAGATGAGGGCGTCGAGGTGTTGAGCGCGGGCGACGGTACGTGGAGAGCCGCGGGGCCGGAGGGGTAGAGTCGTGGGTCCTGCGTCCTGACATCTCCCGCCTCCCGCAGGCCCCGGAGCGGAGGAGGAATTCCTGCGGCAGCTGCCCGGCCTCCTGCGGGAGTTGCACTGCCCTGATCGCGCGCTCTGCGGCGGAGGACGCGCGGCCGAGCTGAGGGAGCCGAGCGCAGGCCTGCGCCTGTTGCGTGAGCCTCGGCGGCCCGGGATGCGGATGTGGGCGAGGCCAAGGCCTCCAGAGCCCGCCCGTTTAGCGCGTTGGGGGAGGACGGGCTGCGAGGGGCGTGGCCAGAACCTTGAAGCGGGCCTGAGGCTCTGAAGTGGGTGGGGTTAGAATTGGGGCAGGCATAGGGTTAGCGTTTTGATCAAAGAGTCTGGAAGTTCAAATGGCATGAATTAGATGGAGCAGGGCAGATGGTTCCGAAGTGGGCGGGAGTCGAATTCCCAAGAAGAGGCAGGGACTCTAGTGGGTGAAGCTTATTTTGGAGGCGGAACCTGGGCTGTAGGTGGGCAGGACTGGAAGGTGAGCTAGCAGCCTTCCCTCCTTGCACCTGCTAAGATCTCTTTCCCTGTTTTTAGGCTTCCTCTGCTCCGAGCTCCAGGCTGCCCGCCTCTTGTGCTTGCACCCCCCTCTATACCCCAGCCCTGTGCCGCCTCTTGAGAAAGGGAGCAAAGAGAAAGCTGACCTGATCCAGGAACTGGTCCTTACCCTCCAAGCCCTGGGACTGCCCAGACGCTCGCCAGGGTCCCCTGCCAGCCAGCTACTGTGGGAATTACATGCCAAGGTAAAAAGCTGGTCTTCTTCCTTCCCCACCTTTCTCCAGAAGTGGCTGTAGCAGGAGTGCCTCACCACCAGGATATTTTTTTTTTTCTTTTTCTTTTTTTTCTTGTTGGTGCTGGGGATCCAACTTGGGGCCTTGTGCTTGGGAAGCAAGCACTCTAACCACTGAGCTAAACCCCACAACCCCAACCCTATTTTTTCAAGTTGTGGCCACCATTCTTGTTTTCATGGCCTGAGTCCCTAGGGCGGAGGGGAAGCAGGGCTCACCGAGCTGTCTGTCTTGTTTCTGCCTCAATTGACCTCTGATTTCTCCCATCAGATCTCTGAGCTGCTGCCTTCCCTGCCACCAGGATCCATGCAGCCCCTCCTCAGGTACCCACTGGACACACCTCAATGGGTAAGATTGTGTATGGCTGTCTGTGAACAATATCCTCATCCAAAGAATGGGGTGAGAGGTGCCCCTGGTATGACCGAGATCTTCTCTCACAGGAAGCACTGAAGTCTCTATCCCAAAGCCTGAAAGATCAGTACTACTGCCGCCGCTGCCTTCTTCTCAAGCGCCTGGACCTCACGACATCTTCTTTCCACTGGACTGATCGGGCAGAGGTGTGAGCAAAGGACCCTGGCAGGAGCAGGGAGGCCCAGTTGTGGGGCCACAATGCAGAGAGGAGGAATGAGGGCCAGGAACATTACCTCATGGAGGTTCTGAGGCACAGGCAATTTTAGACTCTTGCAAGGTTTGTGGCTTCTAGAATCTCAAGGCCTCCCAGGAATTCTAGCTCTGAGCTAGGAATGTCATTAATACTCACCATGCTCCTTCACCATGCCTGCAGTGAGGCTGTCTTAGTCTGCTTTGTGTTGCTGTGACAAAATATCTGAGACTGGGTACTTTATAAGGAAAAGAGGTTTGGCTTGCCTTATGAGTTTGGAGACTGAAAAGTCCAAGCTTGGGCACCCAGGTCTGGTGAGGGTCTCATGCTGTATCACAACATGGTGAATGGCATTATAGTAAGCACAAGTGCAAGAGTGGTTAATGCGGAAGTGGACAAATGTGGAGTGGTTCACTTTGTAACATCTAGCTCTCAGTATCCAGGCCAGGCCAGTGAGACATAACCCACTCCTGCTACGCTGGCATTAATCCCTTCCATAGGTGGCACCTTCATGACCTAATTAACTCCCCATAGGCTCCACCTCTTAAAGGTTCCACCAATTCCCAATGCCACTGTCCTGGGCACCAAGCTTCTAGCACAGGACACAAACCACATCCAGGAGAACAAACCACATCCAAAGCATACAGAGGCTCTGAGTGAGGAAGATGATAGATTCCCCCCTGGGGAGGGCTCTTGTACCTTCTCTATGTGCCCCACCCTCAGACCCAAGGAAAGGCCATGAAAGCAGTGCTGACCCCACTTCGAGAGGTCCTGACCCCAGAATCCGATGTCTCCATTGAACATGTTCTGGCTGCCCGAGCTGACCTTTCTCGTCTGGTTCCAGCCACTAGTGTGGCTGCCCGCCGAGGGACCTGCTGTGCCATCAACAAGGTGAGCACTAAGGGTGGGGAAGAGTCTGGCATCTTTGGTCTTCACATTGGCCTTTCAGCCCTTGCCTGGGTCCATACTTGTGCTTTCCTTTCCTGATTCCTGTACCCGTGTTCTCCCTGGTTCCTGGCCTCTAATCTGTCCATTTCACAAGACAGCTAGAAGGAACTTTCAAACCCCAGAGTTTCCTAGGTGAAAACCCTTCCATGGCTCCCTAGTGCTTTGAAACCAAAGTCCACCTAAAGGAGTCATCACCTCCCTCTTCAGCTTGGGTTTAAACTCCTTCCCATCATCTTACTCGTATCTATTGTATTG
>PVJO010027062.1:0-20168 GCA_004026905.1 Hystrix cristata | reverse complement strand
ATTGTAAATAAGGACAAAGGGGTAGAATAGTTATTGTATTCAAAAGAGAGGACTAGATAGGGAAAAGGGGGATAAAGAAGAAGGTTAAAAGAAAAGTAAGATGAAAGGGGAAAAAATGGTAAAGTGTAGTTACACTTGTTGCAAATAGGGAGGGGTGGGTGAATGGAAGGGAGGGGAGGGGAAGGGGGGAAGAGGGGGGTAAACCAAGATGTATCATGTACAGGTACAAAATAACCATGTTGATTATGATCATTATGTATGCAATGTACCAATACATGTTCTTGGTAAAAAATAATTAAAAAATTTTAAAAAAAAGTCTAGCTTTTATGATAGGATAAGACAATACATGTGCAATAGGAAAGTAACACAAGTAGTTAATGGTTAAATTAACACAGAAGGTAACGGTAATGCTGAGACTAAACTCAGAATTTGGTTACGTAATTCACTTATCAGGGTTGGAAAGATAGAACCAGCAACTACTTTGGTAATCAGGAAAAAGTTGTTGGTTAAACATTAAATACATGAAAAAACTGCTCAACATCGCTGGGCATTTGAGAAATGCAAATTAAAACAACACTAATTCTCTATCTCACCCCAATAAGAGTGGTTACCATCATGTAATCAACCAATAACAAATGCTGGTAGGCAGCGGGGAGAAAGGAACTTTTCTCCATTGTTCCTCGGAGTGTAAACTGATACAACCTCAATGGAAATCAGTGTGGAGATTCCTCAAAAACTAAAAATAGAAATTCCACTTGCCCCAGCTATTCGCCTTTTAGGTATCTTCTGAAAAGAGTTAAAAATATCATACCACAGTATGTATGTATGTTTATAGCAGCACAATTCATAACAGCTAATTCTTAGAAACAGCCTATACGCCCATCAACCGATGAATGCATAGAGAAAATGTGGTTTACATACAGTGGAATACTACTCTGTTATAAAGAAAGACAAATTTGGGTCCTTTGT
Organism: Hystrix cristata; assembly: GCA_004026905.1. Classification (NCBI taxonomy): domain Eukaryota; kingdom Metazoa; phylum Chordata; class Mammalia; order Rodentia; family Hystricidae; genus Hystrix; species Hystrix cristata. The sequence continues at coordinate 19,199 of PVJO010027062.1, read as the reverse complement.
GGGAAAATGGATGCACCTTGAGACCATAATATTAAGTGAAGTAAATTAGACGTACAATCTTGCATATCATATGATTTCTCATATAAAAAAGTTAATATATAAAGTATGAAATAAAAGAGAATAGGAAAAAAAGGAGAGAAAAGAAGTTCTTATATTCTAAGTATGTTTCTGCTGTCAATTTCCACTTTTAATCCAATATGTTGTGAGAACTCACTTTGCAGGATTTTCATTTCTTTGGCTATGTTAAGGTCTATATTGTTACTACAAGCATGGTCTATTTTGAACTAAATAAATAAATGGGTAAATAAATATCCAGAGGCAAATCTATGAAGGTAGAGAATAGCTCAGAGGTTGCCTAGATTTAGGTGGGAGATGATAGCTAGTGGATAGAGTGTTTTGGTTTAGTACAAAAAAAAAAGATCTAAATTTGATTGTGGCCATGATCATAGAACTCTATCAATATGCTAAAATCTACTGAATCATACACTCTAAGTTTGTAAATTGTATAGTATGGAAATTTTTGTTCAATAAAGCAGTGTTTTAAAAAAAAGGCTTTGTGTACCCCTAGATCATTTTGCATGTTCATTATAGCAGCCAAACTTGTTATGTGGAATAAACATTGAGGCCTCAAAGGGCTTTTCTCGTTCTTTGAGGAATTTTCATCAACTCTGGCCCTCATTTATATAAAGTTGGCTTTCTAGGAGCTGAAGAGAAATCAGAGAAACCACAAAGGGATCTCTAAAGCCGCTTTGCTGAAGTAGAGGGTCCTCCATCTGTGAAGCCAGGACACTGGGAGGCAGCACTTTCTCTGACCTATTTTAATGTGATACACACTTCCAATTCTCTCTGGCACAGCGCCTCTTAGCACTTGCTCCCTTATAAAAAAATATTTTGTATGAATTAAAGACATAGGACCAGACTCTCATCCTTTGGGACTCCAGGGGAATTTCTACTCATCAAATCTACTCACCCGGATTTCCCTAGAGAAGGAGAATGAGAATCTGGCCTGTACTAGTTTATTCTCTTGCCTTAGTGCTCGTCTTTTTCTGGGGCTGCATAATTTGAAAATCTTATTGTTCCAATTTTCTCTTCTGACATATTTCTACTCATGTCTGAGCCTTATCATTCTGTTTGCCTTAACTTTTACCCATGACTCCTCTGTCATTGAATCTTCTCTGGAGTAGTACTGATACTCTGAGATGCTGGTTTTTTAAAAATTTCTTTTCTTTTTATCTCTGTGTTGAGGTAGACATGAGTAACTAGTAAAAGGAAATTCTAGATGGTTTTTTTTCTTCAATAAATCTAGCTGCTGGTATAAGAGAATGGAAAGCAAGATCAGAAATATTACTGTTCTTCCTAAACATTTATGCTTTGAATAAAATATAATATTTTGCTTAATCACTTAAAATACAATAAATTCTCATTTATCTATAAAGAATGCACCAGCAATTTATTTTTGTTTGGTGACTAGTTAACCTGAAAAGAATAAAACTTCACAACTCATTGAAAAGTGATAGTATATTGCTTCAACGGTAACTGCTACACATTATTCTTTAACTACAGTAATATCTAATGCAAATCATATAAATTTTAAAAAGTAGTAAAGAGAATCGATCTGTGTGAAAAATGCTGTTATTGCATGTAAATATGTTCTTAGTTTTTATTTATATTTAGTTTGAATTTTCTTTTCCTCTATGTGTTTGCTCTTAAAATGTAGTGCAGCCATATTTCTGTAATTCAATTAACAGCTTGATAATTGGATGTATGAAGTTATACTTTGTGGTTAAAATGTCTCTTGTTCTAATCAACTAAAACACATCAGCGGAACTGAAAAGATTCCCCCATTTTCATGGAATTTACATGAGAGGGGAAATGAGAGTTTAAGAGGGCAGAGTAGGGTTTTTAAAAAAGCAAATAAGAGAGTAAATAATATATATGTACTGGTTCATAAGCACGATGCAAACCAAAAGCTGAAGTAGAAAAAATAAGGGGGAGGAAAAGTGACCATCAGAATCAGTTTTATTGGGAAAGTGACATTTATGCAAAGAGTTAAGGTAGAATAAGTAAATGAAGATATGTGGGTGAAAGTCACGACAAACAGGCAAACAGCCAGGTGTGAGAGCCTCAAAAGTCCCATTGCGGGAATGCATTCAGAACAGCAAGAACAGCTCGGTTACACACAAAGTACAAGAGAGACGATTACCACGGCGGGAATGAGCGGATCACATGGAGCCTTCAGCCACATCACAGATACTGACAGTGTCATGGACTAAAATGACATCCATTAGTGCATTTTGAACTTTGGAGTGGCAAGATCTGACTTACATTTTAAAATTTTCTCTGTGACTGTTGTCCTGAAAATAGACTATGCTTTCAAGTGTCATCTCCATGTGCAAGTTAGGGGGTGATAATAAACCTACGAAACATGATGGCAACTTAATGCAGGCTAAGAGCAGTAGCAATGGAAAATATGATCAGAATATGGCAATATTTTGAAGGTAGAGAAGATAGGGTATGATTTGAGATTGGCTTTGGAGAATTAGAAAACAAAAATATCGACGAGTTCACACTTTTTTACCTGAATAGTGGAAAGATAAATTTATCACCAACTGAGCCAAGAAAGCCATGAGGTGGGCAAGTATTTAAGGTCCAAATATTAAATTTTTATATGTTGTTTAATTTTTTTTTAGATATCATGGTAATGAGGGCAAATAGATACTTTTATAAGTGAGTATATGGGAGAGAAGACTGAGTCAGAACTCTAAATGTAGATATTGTTTATATATTGATACTATTTAATGCCAGGAGTTTAAATGATTTATTTATGAAATGAATGCAAATAGAGAAGAGGACCAAGGCTGGAGTCCTTGGGCTATCTTATGTTAAGATATTGGGGGAAAGAATAGAAACTAACAAAGGTACTGAGAAGAATAAGCAGTGGTAAAGTAGAAAAACAAGGAGAGTGGGTTGCTATGGAAGCAAAATGAAGAAAGTGTTTCAAGAAATAGGCTGGGATCAGTTTCATCAACGCTTCTGATAGGTCAGTGAAGAAGAGAAATGAGAACTGACCATTAAAACTAACAACATGAACCCATCACAAGGGAAATTGTGCAATGTGGACAATAGAAATTGGCTGTGGTGTGCTATGGATTTGACTGTGTCTCTTCCAAACGTGAAGTCTTAATCACAGTGTCTGTGAATGTGGCTTTATTTGCAAATCATCTTTGCAGATGATGAAGTTAAGACAAGGTCTTCAGGGTACACCCCAATCTACGTGACTGTGTCTTTGTTACGTGTAAAAATTTACAGAGACAGACATGTAGGAAAAATGCGAACACGTTGGCCAGTTACCATCTGTAGGACATGGAGTACAAGATGCTCTGAAAACTAGGACAGAAGCCTGGAGCTGACCTTCCTTTACAGTCTTCATGTTAGATTCCTGATTTCATCCTCCAGTACTGTGAGGTGACAGGTGTGGTGCACGCATCCCTTTCTACACACAGGGAGCAGGTTCCAGCACCGCTGTAGACCCCAAACTCCACTGGGGCCCACATCCCAAATATAAGGTGGTGCGGCATTTGCATATAACCTCTGTACATTCTCCTGTACACTTTCCATAATCTCCCAGTTACTTACAATGCCCAGTACAAGGTAAATAATTCTTGTATCATTTAGGAAATAATGACAAGAAGAAATAGGCACATGTTCACTTGAGATACATGGTTTTTTCTATTTTCCATCCAAGGTTGGTTGACTCAAAAGATAAAGACACAGATTCGGAGGCCACTTTTGTATCTGTCACAGCGGCCCCAAGAGACAAATACAGAGTGTGTGTAAGAAAGTCTGGGAGCAGATGAACTGGTACCAGAGTGTGGTGCTACACTGTGATGAGAGAAGACATGACATTTAGACCTAGAGGGCCACCAGGACCTTTGGTACAGGCACTATCGTGTAGTCCATTTTCCAATAAACATACGTTGACTCGCGCATTTGAGTAACGCTGTGTGTAAAGCTGCTATGTTACCAGGCTTTCAGGATTTAAGAACTTTTTCTGTGTTTCCTTACTTACAACCCATTGAAAAAGTCGTCTTGCTCCAGGCGCACCCACTTCCCATGTCAGCAGCGCTCACTCTACCTCTACCTTTCGTTCACTTGGTTTTATAGTCCTAAATCACACCCAGCTGCATGCATTTGATGCTTTCTTTGCCGACAATGTTCTGACCCCGGTGTCTACGTGGCTTGTTCTCTCTCTCTCCCTCTCACAGGTCTTTACTCAAATGTTATCTGCTGGGTAAGGTCTTTCTTGGCCAGAGCCTATCAAAAATTACAATCGCCCTTCTCCTTCCCTCTATGGAAATATAAAAAGGCACAAATAGAAACAGATCAGTAGTAGACGATTCTGTGCCAGACAGAGCGTGTGTACACACATAAAAGTAATTGCAGAAGCTATAAATAGCAGCTATCTAGTAATAAATATAAAGAAATGAATATATTATGCACACAATCAAGTCTTGCACACTGCAAGATAAAACTAGTCTGTCTTATCTAATCCTCACAGTGCATTCACACACATAAAAAAAAAATCCTTTTATTAAGGCACAAAGGAAGCTATTTAAATTTTTCCCACTCCTGTCAGATTCTGCACCAGAGACTACGGAGGCACGTGTACCAAATACCCGGAATGGGGCCATGCTGGTCGGTGACACCTGAGACCACACCACAGCTGCAGTGCAAGCAGAGCGGAGAGTAGGCGCCCCACGAGGCGCTCTGGGTTCGTCTCGTGGCTCTGTGTCCTCGAAGTACCAAGACCAGCAAAACGAGGGCTGTAGCACCGAGGAAGGAGTCTTCATTACATGTGGAAAAATATTTTTAGGCGAGCTAATTAATGCTCAATGCTGGGAAGTAATTGCTTTTCATCATCTGTTTTTGCCTTCTGCATTTTCGTGCATTAGACTTCAAATTAGGAGTTAGAAATGCTTACAAAGCAGAAGCTTTTAGAAATTTAGTGAATAACCACTGGCTTTCTATTTCAGGTGGTCTCCTTTTAGCCTATCTTGCCTGGAAAAATTGCTGACAGAGTTCTCACCTTCTTTTCCCACAGCATAGAATCCCTAGAAGGTCTGATCTGTTGTTTCACTTTCAAAAATTAATTAGTAGGTTAGTAAAAATATTTTTGGTAAACTGAGAAATTTACAGTTAGACTTCATTAACCACCAAAGGGAGAAATTAGTCATAGTTAGCATTGCCACTGATCACACACAGCGTAAGTTTTAGACAAAATTATTCAGAAGAAAACATATTCCAGACTTCATTACCACATAGAACTTTTGCTAGAACAGAAAGCTTCCCTTAAAACTGCTATTTAAAGGTAGATTGGTAGCTCAGGAATGATCAAATTGTTGCATTTCTATAATAAACCGTAGTTTGTATGCAAACATAATAATGATATCTAGTACTCTGGTTTTCCTGATAAGACCTGATTTTTTTCTGTTACTGAAAAGATCATGTGCTAAAAGAGGTTACACAATTTTAAGGCCACATTCCTGGATGATGGCCAGGTCTTTTCGTTCCCCTTGAGTCTTTCTGTGCTATTTCTGTCTTTGTCCCTCTCGTCAATTCTGGCCAGAATTTTTTGTCCCTCTCCGTAGGCCTTCAGCTAAACACGGAAGTTATTTTACCGAAGAATTAAATTTAGATGGAACTAAAATTGCATCTGCTACCATTATTTAATCCATAACGGTCTAGATTAACCACAGAGAGTTGCATTCGATCTTTGGAATTTGTACATTTTATTTCTTTAATAATCTAGGAAGTTGATCAGTACTACATGTATGGGTACATTAATATAGTTTTGCATGTCATTTAATGTAGATTATAGATATTTTGGTAAGGAAAGAACATCTTCTTTATGCTTATTTCCCAAGAATATATGCTCAATATTTAATGTTTGTATGCAGAAATAAGAAAGAATAAAGAAAATCTTTTGGATAATTGTCATATTGACTGATCATTCTCAGAAAGAATGGAGCTTCTGGTTTATATTTTTTAAGTCATTGTAACCAAAGAGTTCCTCACATTTAGAAAAAACATAACTTCCCTAAAGGATTCATACTTTCTAGAGAATCTAAATTCTAATAATATTGAATAGGAAGCCCCAGCAACACACGTGCCAGTGCACATGCACACACGCACACAAAGCTGGGTGATTAAAACAAAATTTATGGCAGGCATTGCTATACATGGTTATGTGTATCTACCTAGATAATCTTCACAATGACCTCGTGTGGTAGCTTCTATTACCCACACTTTAAAGATGAGAAAATTAACTGTTAGAAAATTTTAATTACTTTTCTAAAATCTCGTTGTTAATAAATGCAGAATTTAAGATTCAAACTCCATCTCCCCGATCTGTAGCCTCAGCCGATAATGACTATGCTGTCGTGTACACACATACACACGTTTAAACAGGACTGAGAGACTCACATACGCTCTGTAAAGTAAAACAGAAAATGGTGAGAACAACAAAAAAAAAAAGGAACAAGAGGTTGGAACACCAGAGCAGGGCTGGAGTACTTCCAAGGAACATGGAATAAACATATCACCCGTTTCAGGCACCCTCCTACACTACTCTCTTAAACCGCTTCTAAATTTACTCAAAAAAATCTTTAAGCAACAGTAATAGGTGGTCTATAATACAGGAGATCTGCTGGCAAATAAGTTTAAGATGCGAAGCCATCTCATATTCATGTTAATGGCTTTTGCAAGAGGGAAGGTATTGAAGAGCCCTTGTCTACAAAACATTTTTGGAGAAAGATGCCTAGTCTCTCTGGCTGTGCAAATAATTCTGAACGTCCTGGATTCACAGAGCCCAGCCATTTAAAGGATAGGAAGAGGCAGGAGCTGTAAGTCAGTTCTATTTGTGTAATGAGACAATCAAAACTGTACAGAAAGAGAAACGACTTCTCTTTATAACCAATATTTCTCCTTTCATATTCAAAACCCTCTATGCTAATTCAGAACCACAATGCTTTTCCAATTTGTGTAAATAGAGATGATTTGCAGAACACATCAGTGGAAAATCTCTCATGTGTACATGATACTTTATTTATCTCCATCTACTAGATAAGCTATATATAGATGTAGATGTAGATAGATACAGATATAGATATACAGTAATGTACATATATGTACTAGTGTGTGAATATGGGTATGTATATATACACATATTTGTATATGATACATATACTCTGCATATAAATGTATTATTATAAATATGAATTTAAAAAATATATAAATATGAAATAATTCCGTCATGGCTATTTAGACCTTTGTGAAAACTGAAATATGCATTTATTTTATGGTTTTGTGTTTGTTGTTGTTATAGTTCTAAAATACTGAATTATTTAGACTTTTTTTTTTTTTTGGAGGCACGGTTTTGCCATGTAGTTTAGCCTGGCCTTGAATTCAATATGTAGCCCAAACCAGCCTCACACTTGAGCCGATCCTCCTGCCTCAGTCTCCCAAGTGCTGGGATTACATAGGTGAGTCACCACACCCAGCTTGGACATTTTTATGTAACTAAAAAAAATGATTTTCAGGTCAACCAGATTTTGTTGTATTTATTTTTAATGGCTTTCCTTTCTGTATTTAAATCAATAAACATCAGGAATTTATCTGGATGAGGATATGAGGCAGGTTTCTAATATAAAGCATTTGGAATTTCAGTCTTCCACAAGATGTTGGTAAGGGTAGTATACACAGTATGATCAAAAAATGCAGTAAGTGATTATTTTTTTAAAAAAATAACTAAAAGACATTTTGCGATTAATTTCACTCAAAATACTATGCTTTGTTTTGAACAAATTTGCCATTTTGTGTCTTGCTCTGTGTCATTGTGGCTGCTGGATGCCTGAATCGATTCTAAACATTTATCTTTCACGGTTATTTTGACTTCAGGGAAGAGCCTGAAGTCGGAAAGTGTCAGAGCTGCTGAATTAGGTGAATGAGGACACAATGCAATGTTTTTATTGGACAGAAATTGCCATACACTTTTGATCAGTGAAAGGTGATCAATACATAATCCAAATGTTTAAGTTTTAAAACTGCATTACACTAAGACAGATTGCCACTATACCCTTTCAAGTATGCACAATACTCTGCCTTTCTTCAAATCCAGTTATTTCATTGTCCTTGCCAATGAGTGTTTTTTTTTTTTAATTTGTATTTTTTATTAGTACATGTTTGCAGTCCGCCTGGGGTTTGGAACATACTCATAATACATTTTACTCTTTTTTCATCCTACTTATCTCCCCTCCTGCACTCCTTCTTCCATCGCTAGGCCTCCCTCTCATTTGCAAAAGATCTATTTCCTTATTTCTTATTATCTTTCTTTTCTTTTGTTCTTTATTTATAATTTGGGTTTCTCATATAAGAGAAACCATGTGATACAGTATTTAAGTTTCTATGTCTGATTTATTTCACTTTAAATGTATGGTCTCAAGGCAATGTGATTTTACCGTAGTTAGTTTTTAATGTAAACATTTACTATGTCTTTTGATGACTCGTCGTATGTTTACGAGGAACGCTGTCAAGGCGGGTGTTCACGTGGTAACCCACCAGCACGCTGGATTCTCACGACTTCTGAGGTGTCCTCACTTGGCCTTTGTGAGCAATCTTTATTGTTTTTCTCTTTTCCACTGCATGTCACTATGGATTGTGCTACATTTTTGTAGTTTTACATTTGAAAGCAACTGTGGGTCTTCATCTCGAATGACTGATTTGTTTTTCCTTCGGCATCGTGACATCTTTCCTTGCCCTCTCGCATGCACGTACCTGAAGCGGATACAGGCCGGACTGAGAGGACCCCAAGAATGACGCAGGTCACTGGGAAAATGTGCCTGGGACTGAAGAAGAAACGATGGTGGAGTGGAGTCAAATGTGAAAAAGTTACATATATGGTGGCAGCCAAAAAATCAATTAAAATATGCTAGAATAGAAGACAGCTAGAGCATTGTGTAGACAAGCAGAGTGGTATCCTCTATGCAGGTTCTTTTTATAAGCCAGAAAATGGAGCAGAATTTGTCTTCTCCAAGTCCTGGCAGACTTCCCCGAAGAAGTTTTCATGAATACTTAATATTAGAAATTGTGCAAAATAAATTGGAGGAAAGCTAAGTTAGATAAAGATGAATGGGATACTTTATAGTAGGATAGTTCAATCTTTAAAATGCCAAAGTACAGTTAGAATCTCCATGATGAGAAATATAAAATGTGGCTTCTTCCCTATAAAATACTCCTTTCTCCTGTGACATTGTTTGCTATTTCAGGGAACTTTATTGTTTTGTGGAACAGCTTAAGGAATTTTGCTTTAAAATATAAATTTTCTTTCTGCTGAATTTGTTACCTATGTCAACAAGTTGCTATTAGAAATTCCCAGAGTCTAGAGAGGTTTCCCCATTCAGCTGTTTATCAATCAGGAGGTCAAGTAAAGAAATTGACTTCTTTTTTGTGTATATAAAGATTTGCATGTATATGAGGGAGGGGTTTGAATTACATCAGGAAATGGAAGAAAGCCCTCCTTTCTTGGTTTCTGTGTATGCACTATGTAGAGAAGACTAAACTGCTTTGTTCATTGAACAAAAATAGAGTGATATTTATCTCTGGTTTTCTAGTCAATTGAAGCTTATATCATTTTCCTGCATTTCTTACATTTAAAGTAAAATAAAAATTATTTTGATGAGAGTTATTCCGGTGACTCCAAGAGCCACACTTTTATCCTGTTATTCAAAAACTTGATTTTACCTGTACCTCGCATTTGCTATCTTCTTAATCTAACAGAACATTTTTTGCTGTATGATGAGTGAGATCTGATTCATAGCAATAGCTACATGCTTTATGTACTTGCTTGCTTATTGGTTGCAATCTGTTCTTTTTTAGCATTATATTCAAATATGTTTGCATTTCAGACATGTATTTTAGTATTATCTTGTTTAAGCATGTTTATGGAATTAGTAAAGCTGCTTAAAATCTGTCAATTTATCTTCTCAGTTTAGTAACTTCTTTCTTAAAAATGTAGCCCCCCCAAATTTGTTAATATTTTTACTTTGTCTGCTTTGTGCCATTTCAAGCTAACATACTGTGATGAACAAAAACAGTGATGAAAAATATTGATAATTTGGAGTTCCTTAGATTTTTTTCTTGCAGTTACTTAAAATTTATATCAATCTAATACTTCTCTAGAATTCTAAACTGTAAATATTTTATTTGTACTATAAAAGACACATAGCCATTTCTACATCTGACACTTTTTGGGAAATGATTGAGTTGTTAGAAGATGTGCTTTTAAGGAAGTACAGTTTTATTTCAATCAAGACCTTCTGGGAACACGGATCCTTCTGAAACAGAATGGCCTACGTTACACAGCCTGTCCCACTTTCTTTGCAGTTATATTTTTTTTCTGTAGATTTATTTTCCTCTAAGCTCACTCACATATTTTCCAAACAGTTTCATAGCTATATAGCATGTTACAGCAACTACATAATAAAAATTTTATAAATATATGTATGTTGTTTAAGAAGGAATTATGTTTGAAAAGACTTGTTAAAAACTATAGTATTCACTGAAAGTAAGCATAATCTCATTTTCAGGAATTAGTTGGTATCCAAAGATATTTAAAAACCAATTTCCTTCTCCTTGACACTGTAGTGTAAAATGGTAAAATGCTTGGAACGACACATAACTATTTTTCATAGGTAGTTCTCAAGTGCCCAATAAACAGACCAAATGAATGAGCATATGCACAATAAAGATCTTAATATGCATAGTAAGTTTATTTATCTTTTTTATTACAAAGTACATCAGTGCCCTACTCATGGAGCATTACCAATAAAGTCTCCTCAAGACACTGATTAAATAAATGAATACATCAAAGCATTTGACTTGACTCTCTGTATATATACAAACATACATGTAGATACATACATAAATTATGTGCATGAGTGCTAGCATATGTATGTGTGTGCTTTATAATGAGAGAGACTTTCACATCTCATTGAAGATATGAGCGGCATGATAATCAACAGGAAAAATTAATTCCAATCTATCCACAAATTTATTTTAAAATGTTTATAAAATAACATATAAAGGAAAATATGTATATAACATATAAAAGAAAATAATATATGCATAGCATATATAGATAGGCTTAGTATATACCAAGAAATAGATATGAATTGCTTGTTCTTGATGGATTTCCACAGAAAAAACACCCACATCCACATAGGTGCACAAAACCTCCTATTTTGCTGTATGAAAATGTCTCTTCAAGGGGAATGCATCGATGGAACACTTAAGAAGCCTTTCTATCCTTAGGCTAACTGACAATAAGTGAACAATTTGACAACTTCAAACAATGCAAAGTTGATGAAAGAGTCCCCTCTCAATCAACGCAGAAATGAAAGCTGTTGGGACCTTGGGGTGCTTAGAAGTGTGTGTGCAGGCAGGCGCTATCTGCTACCAGAACGTGAGCAAAATTCTAACTATTGCTGCTCTCTGTTGAATCTAAATCCAGACCAGGCTTCCACTGATAAAGCACACCTAAAGCAATATAGGGGATGCATCAAATTCTTTGAATCTGTCCCCCATTGTCAAAAATCCTGTTTGGGGCATTTGTGAGGTTAGTGTCTATTGAAGCTGACCTTAATGATTTAGATACTTTTGCCAGCATTACTGCTAGAGGTTGCATGGAAATTCTTTATGGTTGATTTTTTGTCAGTTAATGCGGCTATTTTCATGAATTTTACTGAATCTAGATAATATTTATTGCCTCTCAATTGTACTGCAGTGGAAGTGCAGAAGGCACCATGACACCTTGGTTAAAGGAATAATACAAAAAGGTTACCTGATGACCAGAGTCTCTGACAGTTCCTGAAATTTTAACACAAATAACTGTCTGATAGTGAGGCCGATATGTGACACCTGCTGTGAGGAGGGAGCCCAGACTGTTGAAAGGATGTGTAACTTCTCTTCACTGCCCTTTAGGCATAATAGCTTTACACAGCCCTACGTGACAATTCCTGATGGACAGCTCGTATATAATTGATACACTCGCGTCTCTGGATTCTGAGTTTTGATCATTTCTGTAAAGCAATCGTGCTGCATGACCCAATTCATCTTCAAAAATATAGTTCATCATTTAATACTAAAAACGTTAGTGTAAAATATGCATATATGTTTACACATTTTGATTAATATTACTGAAATAGAAGTGGAACTTCCGGATTAATATACATTTAACACTTTTATACATAATGACACATTTCTTTTGCAGAGTTGAAAGGATTTGTAACTTCACAAGCGTGTTCAGAAAGGAAACATTTGTGGCGAAAAAACATTAGGTTAGACTTTCAATGTCATTTGCAAGATATTAGGTGAAAAATGTATCTGTCTATCTAATCTATTTAGGTATATGTGGGTAAATAGATATTAACTTTTATTTATTTAAAGATGAGTGTGTGTGTATATATATGTATATAGTCATCTTCCAATGAACAAACTTTAAGGTCATTTGGGTAATTTTCTACTACTACTCTTTCTATAGCACTTGGAATGGTGATCCTGCTAATCTGCTGGACCTACTTCTCTCAGACTGCTTCCTGTTGAAATGACAAAACATGACATCAAGAACACACAGGGACAACATTACTAATTTTTCTTCGGGTACTTTCTTTGAAACTTAAGAAGGGCATTTAATTGAGATTCAAACCTCGAAGCGTTAAACTTTAAAGAGAAAAATAAAATTTATAAAAGTATTCTGATATACTGATGATTATATTTAATTTTGTTCACATATTTTATCAGTGAAGAGTTTCAGATGATGAGTTAGAGAATAAATATATAATTCTTTCATTGTGGCACAACTGAAAAGGACATGTGATTGTCCTCCATGTATGAATGTAAAGCATTCAGAATATTTCACAAGTATTCTATGATAAAAATAAAAAAAAAGTATATAATCTATTGCAAATAATGAAACATAAGAAACATTTCATTTAGGGAATTAAAAGATGGACATATAATAAAGCATATATACACATAAAACTGCAACACAAGAGTTTGGGAATTGCAGTAAAACAATTTCATTTGTGTTCTAAGTATATTCCTGTAAATGTGTGGAGAGTAGTGAGACCAACCTACCACGTTTCCCACAAAATAAGACCTACCTAGGGATCAAAAATGCCAGCCCCAATCAGCCTGTCCATGCCTTCTTGCCATTACGAAATAGCCATTGAGCAAGAGAATAGTGAGGTATAATCTCTATGGCACTGGCCATCACCCTCTTAACGACCAGCTACTAATTACAGCGGAAATTTAGTTTCCAGTTAGGTCTTATTTTCAGGGAAATAGCATATACAGGAAATCTCCACTAGAGTATTAGAATCATCCAGCCATAAAAGGATGCTGAATATTTGAAAGTATTAATGGTAGCAATAGAAATATATAGGTTTATTAACTATCTATGAAAATAGAATCAACCATACCTGCTCTTTTGAAAGGATTTTGAGCGATGGTAAGGCAAAGAGGCCCGACATAGATGACAGTAACAACATTTCTGTTATAGGTAACTAGATGGAGATAGTTCACCTCTGGGCTCCCATTGGAGTAAGACAGGGGGCCTTAAAAAAGGTGGAAGATGTCTGTGTTAATGTTCGGAAATTGGAAATAAATGACAAAGTCAATTTTGGACAAGACTGAGTTTTCTGAGACAGAGAGGGGGATATATCAAATCAGATATCGGGAAATCAGAGTGTTCCGAGCTAGTGACTCAACTTTCTAAACAACAGGCCTATTTTCTTGATGCTAAAGGGACTCTATATGGTCACTGGAAGATTTATCTCACCTCACACTTCTCCCTGTGCAGTGTGAGAAGATGAGGTCCAGGTTTCAGTCCTTGTGATGGTTGATTGGTTGTGCGATTTATAAGAGTTCAACTAAATCAGCTCAGCAGTCCCACACCTGGGTGTAGAAGATCCACCCTAGGGTGGCTCGTTGCCTGGACGGTAGAAAAAGCAAATGAAGAAGGATGGATCACTTCATTTCCTTTGGAGAAGCTCCGTCTTGCCTTGACGTAATCTCCTGGCTTCCAACACAGACTCTTCGGCTTCCATCGCAGACCTAGCGGGCTCCAGATAGGAACTCATACGGGACACTGCAGTGAGCTCCAGGCCTTCGCCTGGATCCTTCAGCGCTCCAGTGCACAGATGGACCCTCTGTACTCTTCCTCGTCTGACTTTGTAGGAAGCTGATCTGTAAGGTCTTACATATTTCTATATATCTTGTATTATATCTATTTCTTTACTGTATACTGACTACCACAGCAGAATAATAACATCAGAGAGGCAGGAAAAAAGGAGGAGCCAAGGACACTGCCTTTTCTATTCAAGTTATTATAACAAGAGACTATAAAGTGAGCAGCTTATAAAATGTAGATATTTATTCCTGCAGTCTGGAGGCTAGAAAATCTATGATTCAGTGTCTATGATTCAGTGTCTGGTGAGGGTCAGATTCACTCAGCAATGACTATTTTCTCACTGCATCCTCATGCAAGGGCTTCATATATAAAGGCACTGATTTCATTCTTGTCCTGATGTAATTACCTCTCAAAGGCCCCCACTCCTAAAGAGATCCAATTGGACATAAGCATTTCAATGTACTAATTTCTGGTGATATGCAGGTATTCAGTCCACAGTGAAGACCTGGAAGAAGCTGGAAACTTATCTAAGAAACAAGAAGTTCAAGGTGTGATCAAAATATATGGTGAATATTTAAATTAAAGAATTATTACAGTAAAAAGCACATTGCCATTAATTCCCCTCAAAATGCCCCCACACCCTTCAAGCACACTTGCTGCATCAGTCTTGCTACTTCTGAAGCAGTCCTGGAAGTCGTCTTGCATGTCTTTATGAGCTGCGACCAAAAATACAATGACTGCAGCCACCAAGAGCTACCCACCGGAAGGCAGAGTCTCATATAAACATTAAGGTGTGTTCTCATCCGCCTCACCCACAGGATCTGGCACTGTACAGGTCCCGGCTCTTTGCAAAATCAAAATGATCATGAAATCTAAATGTTTCGGCTTTACTCGGGACAATGCAACTGAAGAGAACTTCCAGAACTTCCAGAACTGCTTCATGAAGGAGAACTTCCAGAACTGCTTTGGAAAGTGAAAAGAGTGATGGAATAAGTGCGTTTGAAATGAGGAAGAGTAAGTATCCTGAGGGATATCAATGGCAATGTGTGCTTTCCTGTAATAACTTCTAAAATGTAAATACTCATCATATTTTCCAATCACGTTATACAGTGTCAAGAACACAGAAGCTTTATGAATTTAATTCTTTGTATCTGAAATCCTCTTGATTGACAAATGACAACCTGCATAATCAATATGACAAGCATATACTTAAATGCATTAGTATGTTTTATACATCAAAAATAAACACAAAGCTTCTTTAAATTATACATAGTAAGGTTAATCATATAAAATAAACATAAGTGTTCATAAGTGAAAAATATTAATTTTATTCAAAGATATTCAAATTTTAAAACATTGATAATTTCACCCTTCAGGAAGTACAATGTTTTTGTAGTATTCAGTGAAACAGAGGATCGTGAAACAGAAATTAACCAAGTTTTAGAATGGCTATGTCAACTATAAGTGCCCAAAATGATCGGAAATATGAAGGGGCTCAAGAATGTAACAAATAGCCAAAAAGCCAGTTGTGGTGGTGCAAGCCCGTAATCCCACCACTCGGGGGCTGAGGCAGAAAGACTGCTGAGAGTTCAATTCCAGCCTGAATGACACAGCAAGACCCTGTGACAGGGTCAAAGAAAAGGTAACAAAATAGAAGAAGAGAAAATTAAACTGTTCTCATCTCTCTACAAGTAAATACAGAGATTTATTAAGTAAATATTTTAAAGTATAGTTTGAAATTTTAAGAATAAAAGAGATTTACAAAATAACCAGTCTCAAATTATTTCTCATTTTTGTCCACACACTAAGTGAAGTTGCCAGGAGATAATTCATACAACAAAATGCTGAGCATAGAAAACACCAAGTTTCTGTGAAAAGCTTAAAGGTAAATAGATGCCCAAAGGATAAAAAGCCCATGTAGTCAAACAGCTAAATACTGAGAAATACCTAACAAATTAGGAAAAAGTTGACAATTCATTAAAACACTGCACCAAACCAAAGGAAAAATAAAAACAAAGCAAAAAAAAAAGTGTGTTATTTACCCAGTCATTTGTTTGTTCATTCATATCAAATTTTAACAGTTATTGTCTCTGAATGGTCAGTTAATGTAAACTTTTTGTGTGTTTAATGTTTATTTTATAAATTCTCAACTATGCACACATTTCCTTTATAGTCACAAATATGTTTAGGAAAAGGTTTTGGGAAGAGTCTACCTTAAAAAGCCCTTGTGAAGAACATAGTTCGACTCGAGCACCACTGATTGGTTTGTGTTCTAAACTCAGCACTTTCCGTTCCGTGGGTGGCAAGTGTTGGGCAGGCAGGAGGGGCTCTAGGACCCAGGGTGCTTATGACATAAAGCAGGAGCATGAGTAGCAAGGACTGTGCTTATGTTCATAGACTACATGGAAACTAACACCATTTGAAATTAAAAAAAAAAAAGGTGAATAAAAATGTCTTACTAAAACTGTCTATTCATCTTTTTCGCACTGTGGCTTTAAAATATAATAAAAGAACAAAACATCTAGGACCATTAAAAGTCAGAGAAAAATCAAAGTTTTGCTAATGGAGCCCAAGAATAGTGAGTGACAAGGGATTTCAGAAGCAAAATGATTACATCCTTTCACATGGTATTGCAGCCTCACCACTGGAAAAACTGTCACATTTTCAGAGAAGTCCCTAATTTTAAAAGGGTTCTTTCATGTTGTGTTATTTCACCTGACAAAAGTATTTACTTCTGTGTGATAGGAACAGCTTCGCTGTAGTAATTAAGACAATGTAGTGAGATCAGAGGTTAGTTGGTAACACTTTAGTTTTCATTTCTTGGTCTTTTTTTTTATATTGTGCACACCATTTAAAATGCAAAATACTGTTGCCATTTATAAATAGAGTAGCATCACCAATAATTACCTTAATATATAGTAAATAATAATTTGTAAATAAATGCACTGTATTTTTCATTGAAACATATGCCTTAATTGTGAAAATCCCAAGCCTGAATGAATCATATTAAGTACCTTCAAATAACATCATTCTACATTCTACATCTAAATGTCTCTGTTGCCTGCTATCTTACCTGTTTTTCTCCAAATACGTTGTATCATAACAGACATTTTCATGGCAATACTTCTCTTTTCTACCAGTAATCAGAAATGACAAAAATAAGAACATATTCTTTATGATAAATGGTTAGCTAACCCAAAACTGTGAACCATGGTTGAGACATGGAAGATGTTTTGTGCCATACGGTAAAACAAAACCTGAGTTTAGTGAAGCAACAGAAATCTCATTCTGTTTATCAGAGTACTTTATCAAGTTGCTTTTTAGAAAATCAGTAAAAAATGTTGCTGTTTAACCATGTTAGATCAGGACTTCCCAGTGTTTATCATTCTATGAGTTTGTGGGTAATAGTAATAAATATTTGGGGTTATAAGCTGTTGCTGACCAAAGGACTGATCAGAATACTTTCAAGAACTGTGAAATTAGTGAAAATTTCTGGGATTTTTATCATGCTTGCAAACTAGCAAGTTAGCCTACCGTGGTTTCATGGGTATTCACAGAAGCCATAAATTCATGCGTTGTGGCAGATCATTGTGTTCCACGTGGCAGGGCAGGTCACACGAGCAGTGGCACATCAGGGTCTGTTGAGAAAGCAGCCTGAGAGGGCCCAGTGGAGTTCAGCAGACGTCACAGCAGAGGAAACCCTAGTTTAGAAACCAAATTTGTTGTAATCCACAGCAAGCCCGCTTCGCCTTCACTCTTGAGGTGAACACTATGTTTATTTTACTGGACAGTGAGCACATCTTTCCCATGCCCCAGACAAAGGTCGGACACATCTCCACCTTCTAGGGCTGTTCACTCCTCTCCTCACAAGACAGCAGCCAATTCAACAGGCTCATGGGGAATTGTTTCCCTACAATCCTGTAACTTTCTTATTTGCATTATATATCTTTAGGAGACAGGAAGACATCTTAGAACTAATTCGAATATAAAATCTGTGTGTGTATGAAACCTGTTTTAGAGGATAATTGAAATCAAGAAAAATCCAAGTAAAACTTCTCCATCTCAAGTGCAGGATAAGATCTCCAAGCAATTTAACATTCTTTTCCTACTGTAATTTTAGCTACTTTAATATACACAAAGAAAGAGAATTTTTTTGAGCTTTAATCAAAATATTTACTTAAGTATAATAGCCTGTGTTTTGGGGTTTTTTTGGGGGGGTGGGGTTGCTGGGGATTGAGCGCAGGGCCTCATGGTTGGTAGGCAAGTGCTCTTTCCCGGCACTAAATCCTCAACCCCAATAGGCTGCGTTTGAATCCCAGATCTAACACTATTTAGATATGGGGTAAAAAAAGGAAACTCCCTGAACTTCAAGAATTTCACCTGCAAAATTTTACCTTGTAAATTCGTTTCCTTTATAAACTAAAATACTGCATGAAATAGCTTAAAGTTTGCTTACTAAGTAGATATAAGGTCCATTATTAGTTTAAAAAGTGTTATAGGATACTATATAATTTTGGATAACTACAAAATAAATCGGCAAATTATATTAATATACAAGTTCTAAAGCAAAGATAAAAGGAAACTAACATACGCATTTTATACATATTTGTGATGCACAGAGCCAAAAAGCACATATATTCCTATTAAACAGAGTTCCTCCAAAAAGTCAAACAGGGGACTTGAAGAGGGACCTCGCTAAGATGGTGGAATAGGAAATAAGAGGTCTTATCTCTAACCCCCAAAAACAAATACAGAGATTTATTCACAATTCAAAACATGCCACAGCATGCTTAAGGGCCCATTGAAAAACCTGCGGCAAAACAGTAGAGAAAAAGAAGAGGAAGTAACCACACGAGAGGGCTCGAAGTTCAGGCTGGCGGACCTGAGGTGCCGAGAGATGGTGAAAGGCACAGAAAGGCAAAGTTTATCTCTTTCAGCCCCCAAGTGGGAATCA